>JAHLJT010000631.1:206211612-206278874 GCA_031308135.1 Acheta domesticus | reverse complement strand
TTCATTCTTATATAAACTGGTCCACAACTTGTTTTGTGGGACAGTGTCGTAAGCCTTGTGTAGATCTACAAAAGCTAGATGAGTTGTTAAACCTCTACAAACTCTTTTTTCAATCAGGTTTCGTAATGTAAATATCCCATCTATACATGAGCGCCCTGGTCTAAATCCATTTTGTTCTTCAGAATCCTTCACTTCCCTCTCTATTCTGTCTTTCAAGATACGGCCGTAAAGCCTAGCTAATGACGGCATTACACTGATTCCACGATAGTTGGAACAGTCTTTCCTATTACCTTTCTTATACAGAGAAGTGATTATTGCAGTTTTCCACTCCCGAGGTACGATATCCCCTTTCAGACACTTATCATACATCTTGGCCAGGATCTCGTAGAGTATAATTGGTGCGGACTTTATTAATTCGTTATATATATTACCAGGACCAGGTGCTCGGCCGTTCTTACTTAATTTTACAGCTCTGATTACTTCTTGAGTCGTTACCGGTGGGATGTGTAAATTTTCTTCATTTGTACTATTCTCATTTACCATGTCCAGCAAAAAGTTTGGTCTATCTTCAGTAAGCAGTGCCTTATAATATTCCCTCCACTCTTCCATGCTTATTGGGCTAATACCTGCGCAGTCATTATTTTGTTTTCTCATTGACTTCAGTATGCCCCATGCTTTATTTGCTCTAGTGTTACCAAAACATTTTTCTATATCCTCCCCTATATTTTGCCATATCTCGTTTTTTGCTGCAGTAACTGCTTTTTGCGATTCTTTCCTCCTATCTCTATATATTTGAAGGTCTTCGTCACATTTTGTAGCGAGCCACTTATTATAAGCCATTTTCTTCTTATATACTAACTTTTCTAGACTTTCATTCCACCACATTTCTTTTTTCCTATTCCTTGCATGTTGTTGTTCTCGTTCTCCTAATGCCTCGAAGGCAGATTCGTGTATCTTCTTCTTAACTACCTCATACATTTTAGTAGCAGAATCATCTGCAACGTCACACAGTTTTGTGGCTAATCTCATTTTATAAGAAAACAAGTAGACTCATCTTGAAGTTTTTGCAAATTATAATTTATTTTTAAAATATTGTTACCATCTTCAATTTTGTAAGTATTTTTTGTACTTTTAAAAGGAAAGAAAATTCTGGACACCAGTAAATGATGATCTGATCCACACTCAGGGCCTCTCAATACTCTTACGTCTTTTATCCATAATTTGACTTTTGTCTTAATATAATATAATCAATTATAGATCTTAAATTCCGAGTTGGTTGTATCCAGGTATACTGATGTATCTGTTTATGCTTGAACCAACCATTCATTATTCTGAGAGTATTTTGATGACAAAATTCTATCAACCTCTCTCCATTATTATTTATTGTATTTTCCCCATGTTGCCCTACTATAGGATCGGCAATTCTCCATCCAGTGCGAGCATTTAATCACCGAGTAATAAAAGTTCTTTTCGGTCACTTACTTTCTCCAGTGATTTTGTCAATTCTATATAAAATAAATCCTTACTTGCAATATCGGCATCATCATTTGGCGCATAAGCAACTACAATAGTAATTACATGGCTTTTAATCTCCAATTGCATCTTCAAAATTCTATCATTAATTTGTTCCCAGCTGGTGATATTGTTTTTATATTTATTTTTGATAGCTATAGAAACCCCACTTCGAGCTCTCTCTTCCTTAGGCACCCCACTATAAATGTGGATGTACCCATTCCTTTCTTCCGTACCCCTTCCTTTTTTCTTAGTTTCTGTGAATCCTACTATGTCCATATCATACTTTTGATTTCTCTAAATACTTCCTCAGTTTTCGTGGCAATTCCCTGAACGTTCCATGTTCCGATATTCAAAGTCCGTTTCCACGCATGTTTTCGTCTTGATGATCCATCCTGATCCGAGGCTTTGCCGGGAAGTTTTGCAGTTTATTTCATTTTTTAAGGGTGACGGAGTGCAGGTCCGACGCCCCAACCCCCAACCTGGAGGACCAGAGATTTTCTTTTTGGGGTTACTTTCCCCTAGACAGATTGGCTTCCCTCTCGCCTATAGAGTCCTGTCCACCCTACCTCCATAAGAAATAGGAAGAAAAGAGATTCGAAGAAGAATAAAAGAGCGAGTATACAAGAAAAGTAGAACGTATAACGTACCATTTGAAAATTACATCCTCTTGAAAATTGGAATTTTGGATTTTTTCCAAATTTTGAACTGTAATACTGGGGGACCAGATAAAAATCTGATAATTGCATACATGCTCGGCCGCTATCATACCAAATTTCAGTAAAAATGTCAACTTTTAGATTTATCTCGAAGTATCTTTTAAAAATTGAGAACTTACGAAAATAAGAGGTTTTATTTCCATATTGACGATACGTTGTGCCAAGTAGTAATCAGATTATTTCCAAGTTATTTTAAACTAAAATTTACATTGCTCTAAAATAATTAATCATACTTTATTAATAAACTTAAAAGTGGCCTAATATATAATTTTCAATATTACGTACTTTAAAACAAAGTTACAACATGACATCTACCTTTGTAATTGAAAATATGGTCATTTTTTAACGCGCGCGCAAATTTAAACGCAAAAAAAAATAAACAAAACTCTGAATTTTTATGTTATATTTTATAAGCTATTTTCTTTGGTCCGTTCAGCTTCCCCCTCGATAAAAACATAGAAGATAGGTACAGTAGAACTCCAATTATCCGAATTAATGGGGACCGGGACCCATTCGGATAATCAAATATTCGGATAATCGGATTTTTTTTAAAAAAATTGCCATTGGAGAGAATAAAAGCTACGTTTTGATATTGCACTATTTTTTTATTGAATTAAATGAAAGAAACATGAAATTTTCACATGTTTTAAATATAAATAAAATGTACTTATGTACAAGTTTAGAAATAAAAATCATTGTTTTTTAAACATCTCCGTTAATGTAAGCTGTTTTGCGGCCTTCAACCGTTTTCGGGCAGCCAAGTCACGCATTCGCTTGACGGTGAGCAGTTGCAAGTGGTCACACTCGGGCTGACGCTCCATCCACTTCAAAGCAGTCTCGAGGCCGGCAAATGCTTCACTAGCTGATGGTCCAGCGTCTACTTCAACATCAGCAGAAAGTTCTTCTTCCACTTCCACTTCAACATCTTCTCTCACACTTACAACAATTTCATCGTCATTGAGAATTTGAAAACCAGGGTCAGACGTGTCACAAGCCATCCACTCTCCTACATCTTCAGCACTTACTTCTGTACAACCAGGAATTTTTACAATCATTTTTCTTATTTCCTCTAGTGACAACGCATCTTCATCATCATCATCCTCTCCATATTCTTGTTTCTCATTTTCTTCAGATTCTTTTTTTTGTTCTTCTCAGACGGTAGGCCTTTCAGTTTATTCCACGCACGTCTTAGCGTCACTGCCGTAACCAAACTCCAAGCTTCCGCTACCATGTAACAGCAGTCCTTTAAATTTATTTTGCTATGATTTGCCAAAACCAATTCTTCATCTTCAGCACCTTCGATCAGCAGTTTTCTCAGCAGTTGCCTTCTGTAATGGCGCTTCATTGTTTCAATAACAGACTGGTCCATGGGTTGCAGCAAACTTGTAACATTGGGAGGCAAAAACGTCGTTTTAAACTGCCCATTCTCTCTTTCCAACAGTTCTGCTGTAGGATGAGTGGGTGCGTTATCAACAATTAAAAGCACCTTACTGCCTTCTTTTCCCACCGATTTTGGTGCTTTTTCACTTCAGGAATAAACACTTCATCATACCATTCGGTAAACAAAGCTGCAGTCATCCAGGCCTTGGGTTGACTTTTGTAGAAGAGTGGAAGTTTTTTACGTTTTTAAATGCTCTTGGATTTCTTGATTTTCCTATCAAAAGAAGTGGCAGTTTATGATTTCCAGTGGAGTTGGCACAGTTAAGCACTGTAACACGTTCTTTACTGACCTTATGTCCAGGGGCACTAGATTCCCTTTTAGAAGCCAAAGTAGTTTTTGGTAACGCTTTCCAAACAAGGCCAGTTTCATCGGCATTATAAACAAAACTCCGGATCATAGGATTCTGATGCAGTTTTAAATTTTTCAATAAAATTTTCAGCGGTTGCAGAGTCTGCTGAAAGCTTCTCACCAGCCAAATCTAACTCGCGTACACCATGCTTGAATTTAAAATTCCTTAGCCAGCGTTACTAGCCCTTAAAAGATGAATAACCAAGCTTTTCTGCTAAGATTTTGGCTTTTTCACAAAGGATTGGACCTGAAATCGGATTTCCCATAGAACGTTGCTGCAAAAAACCATTTAAACACGGCATCTTCCAAATTTTTGTTGGTTGCTGTCTTCATTGTTTTCCTGGAGGAACTTCCATCTTCATTTTCAAGCACCGAAACAAAGTTAAAAGTGTTGACTTACTGTTTTTAATGTGAGAAATTGTTGCTTGTCCAACACCATAAATCTCAGACAACTTCTTACCCGTTACACCTTTATCGAGTTGCTCTATAATTTTCAGTTTGTCCGCTAACGATAGCACAACACGTTTTCTTTTCGAAGCCATGGTATAAAAACAATACAGTATTGTACACGCACAAACAAAAGTAAGCCGTAGCGAAAGAGTAGCGTCCTCGAGCAAGGTCAATAGCACACTGGCTAATCAAAACAAACAATGACAGGTGCGCCGTGACTGCAATGCGCCGGAACTTGTCTTAACTTGCCGTTGTGCCTACACTGACTTCGCGGGGGGAAGTCAGTGTAGGCACAACGGCAAGTTAAGACAAGTCAAGTCAAGACTTGACGCGCAAACACTGGCTTCGCGGGGGGAAGAATAATAGCGCACTTAGACTTTTTTTGGACAATTTTTTGTGATTCGGATAATCGGCGATTCGGATAGTCGGAGTTCGGATAATTGGAGTTCTACTGTAAATAATATTTCGATTTTCAGTCCAGAGTATACTGAATCAAATACTTTTTATTCTAAAATGCTAGAACAACCTAGAGCGGAGTAATTTAGAAAAGAGTAAATGTCTGCAAACGCGAAAAATGGCGCAAGGAGTGAAACAAAAATGGGCGCCATTTCTAAAACTGGTACAATAAAAGTTGATATTTTTAAACAGCCAAAACGCAGGGAAATGTATGTACAAAATATGAATTTTTTCGAGATGGTCGAGCGACCACTTAAAATGGATTGCCCCACTCAATTTTCCACCTAGCGAAAGAGGACGTAAAATTACAGAAATGGAATTGTTTGGAAGAAATAAACGTTATTTGTAAAACAGAAAGAACGCTTTACTTCCAGGCGCACCGGAAGCAGATCAGACAGCTCTTGTTATTGTAAAAATTATCAAAACTTCGTAGTAAAAATTGACCAGGTGGCTTTTCAAGTATTAAATATTTAAAAGGTTGTGTAGGGGTATATGTTAGAAACCCAAAAAACTACTTGACTCAGCAAAAAAAGGTTAGTTTTTTTCCCCGGTTTCCCCGGTAATTCCCGTACAATACAATGGACTAAGTTCCGTATGTACTCATTGTAGCCATATGGCAATGTTTCATAAAAATAAACTAACATGAACACGTTGAAAACTTGTTTTTATGCCTTTTCATGTTCCCCTTTATCAATTTTATGCCATAAATATTTTGTTTCTTCACAACACGTAATTTGGGATTGAAAGGGTTACGTGGCATAACAAAAGTACATTAGAAAAATAAAATACAATATTTACAATACAAAAATTACTACGAATTTATTTAATTCGTAATTAATTTTACGAAGATTCTGTTCGGAACATCTCTAAAACAAAGAATACTACCAAAATTTACAGACACTATAAGAAATGGGCCCTTTAAAGCATTAATTGATTAAACGTATAAAATAACATTTAATATAGCGACCAAGGAGACCGAAAAGCAATCGTCAGGCAGCCGAGTGGTTTCGTTAGTTGGAATTCACAAGAGGAACGTGCGTGGTGACCCACGGTCCCACTGTCGGTTCTTGTCCCACGCGGAACGTTATTTATACTCATCTGACTATAGGGCATCAGGTGAAGTATAGGCCGTTTCAGGGAAGTATACAAGTAGGGCCCCGACCCTGATTCAAAAGAAGGTTTGGACGTTAGCCAGAAGTTAAAACGTTTCATCCACGTGTAATTGCTTTTGGTTACTCCTTTGAGCAATATTTTGACGATCATGGGGAAACTTCACAGAGAAGTGATCAAACTGAATTACTTTCCACGGTGTCTCTATTGTATCAAATTTTTAATTTATATTGAATGTCTAAGAAAAAACTTACAAATAAGGTAATGTTTCATTTTGAAACAGACTGGTTTTATTTCCGGAGGGAAAGCTATTCTTCAAAGTAATAATAATAATAATAATAATAATAATAATAACAACCCTTTTGATGATTTTTCTATAATTATTTCTTCTGACGTACTATGGGGGAGAGGTGTATTTTGTGCACGTTTTCTTAAATTCTGGGATCATTACCTTAAGCATTCCCGAGTTGAATTATGAATACAGATGGAAACGAGCGTTTTTGGCCAAAAATAATACAAAATATTAGCCCCAGTGTAATAAAAACTATTTGCAAAAAAGCTTCTAGTTTTGGCTGTGGTCCCTCATCGTGCTCATAGTGTAGGACTCGACTACCGCAAGAGCATGGAGAACGTTAATTTGAATATATTATACATAGTAGAACTGTAAAAATCAAGAAACACACAATATAATTAATTAGCTTCGTAATTTAGTGAGTCCACTTCTCAGATACCTTACGATATTAACTTTGCTCCCCCAACATTATAAGCATTCTACATCACACGAAGTGTCCGGGTCTTACTTTCCATCACGATCTCATTCCGATTTTGAGCAATGCAGCCTCTAAATTTTGAGAATGTGGAAACGTAACATTTAATCCAATGACTGGATTGAGAGGGAACTGGATTTAGAAGAATTCCTCCGATTGAGATTCAGGTGCTCTAATACGCTCTGACACAATACATATTCATTACAATTGACGAATAGAATAACGAACATGAAAAAATGAAGACAAAAAATTACGTCACTATTCGACACGGTGTAAGAAAATCAATCGTTTTTAAGAAAAAAATGCATTTTTTTAAACTTCAGGGCTGAGACGCAAGAGTTAACGTTACCATATCGAGCTAAATCTAGGCGAATTTCATTTTTATACCAATTGGCACTTTTTTAGGAGTTCCAGTCAAAGACATTTCGAAGTCCATTCGTGCAACCTCCCCCTTTGTACTCTTTTCTACCTTCCGCCAAGATTGCATCTAATGTGCAGATAATTCACAAAAACTTGTGCGCCCATGTTGGCTACCACACCCTTGTCAATATCAGAGTATTTTTACTCCTCAGGGTGGGGACATGAACAATGGCTCTTATCTGCACCCCCCTCTGTGGGAGGGGTACAAATACACCGTTTGTCTGGCATCGAACACACCGAAACGCGTTGCCGAAGGGCGAAGACCGCGACACGCCATCTACTCAAACAGAGGGTAAGGCCGTTCCGTCAACTCGAGGGTACCAACTTTCCGGTTTGATACCGGAATTGTTCACTCCGCTCAGAGCGTTCCAGACAAGCCCCGCCTCAATAAGTATCAGACACTGCCATGACGAAGCCAAGAGCCCAACTGGAGGCCACGTGTGTTACACTAGGGGGAGGGGGTGGAGTCCCCAACCCGTCTTCTCACTGCGATTTACCTTGCTAACGATATATCACCGGGGATCTGGGCCGGGCGGCCGGGAGGATACCACTTCCTCGCCAGGGCTTCTCTAAGTGGGACAACGACTCCGACCGGGGCCTCAACCCACCCGCAGCAAATTCACCGGAACAAAAAGCACCGGATTGATTTTAGCAGTAATTTTTCACGTGAACTGATCACGGAGAATTAACAAATATATGTAGCAAATATCGCCTTTGAAATTCTAAGATACCACTCGATTATTCTACAACAAAACGGGGGGGGGGGAACTTCTCCCACATGCTAATATTTTCACGAAGTAACTTACAACATAGCAACTAGAACACAAAAGAACGCGGAAGCGTCTGACGTAAGAAGCATCACAATATTGAGATCGCCTTCTGAAGACTTACCGGGTCGTCAATGTACATTGTTTACACGAACGAAATACAACAGCCACTCGACTGCAATTAAAAAAATAGGACCTCGATCATGCGGAAATTCCGATAGTAGGCCCTTCTCACTCAATGAAAAAGAGAAAAGTAGAAATTGTGTTGGGGATAAAAATAGAGAATTTGTGTGTTTATTATATCACTGTAAAGTACTTCTATTAGTGATGAATGCAGTAAGTGAATTGTGATGTATAAAAGATATTTTCTTCTCTATAATCTTGGGTCAAAAATACATTACAAGCTCAAAACTGCATTCTGTAGTTTCGTGTCTCAACGATGCCGACTTTCGTTGGCGAAGATAGGATCTAGTCCCATCCACTTTGTGTTACTGTGTACTGTAATATGAGCAATTTTTATCTAAAGCAAAATTCGTAACATTTCAAGTCCACTCCCCCAGAAGCCTTCTGAAACATCCATACAAAATATACTCAATTATCCCAATATATTTAGATTATTACGTGTGTTCACCAATTTGGCCGGCAATATTACTTCCTACGGAATGAACATACGCATAACCTGAGAAGCATTTTTAACATAAATCAACATTACATGAAAACCGCTGATATTTTCCGTACTGGTCGAACAACAAATTAATCGAAATTGAATTGCAATATTAATACGAAGTTATTAACTTTGGATGATTAGTTGCTTGTATTTCTGCTTTACATGTTTCACAACAAACACACACTCGTGCGTCTTATCTTCTAGTGTCGTCCAAACAGTAACCTTTGAGACACGATGCACGAGCACTTCATAATATGATACAAAGAGTAGAGGCTATTCTAATACATTGGGCTGATATCAGTGTGATCGGCGCTGAACCAATTACGTCTTCAATCACTTGATCAAAATTGTGATTTAGTACGAACTTACATTTCGATGAACAAGAAACAATGTCAATTAGTTTAAAAAAATAAAATATAAACAATATTAAAAAAAACTAATACTCTGAGAAAATCACGTGAAAATTGATCCAAAATGTGTACTAAAACCTTATAAAAGTGAAATCTAAAATCCTGTAAACATTTTTTCTCGTACATGTATATGATATCTCTGCGGTCAAGTTCAAAACCCAGCAGAAAAGTTTTAGCAGATTGAAAGCATTTACATATTACAGATTTACGTCTAAAATCGGATCAATGATGCGATTTCGTACCGAAGTAAGCTGATGCTAGTCACGATAACATATACAACAGAGTTCAAAGCGAAATTTTCAAACGGGTTCAACTAGTATAACTGTCAAATACGAGAAAGTATGTGCTCTTGCAGGACAACTAGTTGAAGTCTTTCAATCGGCACCCTTTCAGCTCATTTTTGGCTCTGCTAGTGTGCTCATTTTCACACACACATATTTGATTTTGTCACACTCCTATGTGCAAGCTAAAATTGAAGTCTGCAGCTCCAAATATTGTTCACGGGTCAAATAGATCAATTAGTATCAAACAGTATTAAAGAGTACGGTTCTGCGGACAACCAAGCGAAATCTCCACAATTTTTCATGGATTTTTTGAAAAGTGTCAAGTCATTACCCCAGAATCAAAATCGCTGTATTTTATATTAATTTTATAATTGATTTCCTCTAAATGAATCTATTTTTCTTAGGTTTAATTTTTTTCATGAAATTTACTTATTTCGTTTCCGCATTGCGTATTTCACTTTCCATGTCTCAAGGAGATACAATCGAGCGCTATCTATCTGTCACAGAGAGAACCATCCTGTAACAGGAACGTGAGCAATGGGGAATGAACGAACCGTTCGCAAACGTCGTGCAATAATGTCACACAGATTGGCAGAATCGTCTCCTCGTATTATATCTTCCCTTTGCGGCTCTCACACGCAACCAATCTATAAATAAGGTCTCTAAAGGAAGAGAATTTCACGGAGACGTGACAAATTGCTTTTTACTTTCCTTTATACGTACGTATACACGGAGTGATATACGTAGTATAGGGAAAGTTATGTAATGCTGCGCGAAAAAAGGCCAATTTTCGGCGGGAAAAAATTCATTGCCGGGCCGTGATAACGAAAAAGTGAATAAAACCAGTTGCTAAATTAAGAAGAAAAAAAATCCTCTAACACGTGGTATAGCCAGAAACCCTTTTTTGTGGATCCTTGATATCAAAAAACCAATTGAAAGGAAAACGTCCTTCTGTCCGTCCGTCTGTGAACACTGCTAGCGCCTAAACTATACGTACGATTTCGTCCAAAATGGATATTCCCCGTTCGATCTGGTCCTAAGGTCCGTTCGCTGTAACTTCACTCCGCATGTAAACAAACTTTGAGTGTATCCCTCCGCTCTGTAGCTCGTGATTGGCTACGCCATTCGCGCCACGACCATACTCAAATGCCGGCACGTGTCACAGCCATAACTGTCATAGCATATTATTTTCACTAGTACTTCTTTAATGCGCATAAAATACCAACCAAAACATGCAGATATTTTGCTTAAATATCACAGAACTTACATTTGCATGTGATCTTGCAAGGTAGCAGTGAAATCCCGCCCAAGCACGAATTTCAATAGAACATACAGTGATGTTTCTTTTAATATTTGGCAGTTACGAATCTTCATTAACCACATCAAGAATTTTATTTTATTTTGGAAATTCTTTTCTACAAAAAATTGTGCACATGAATAGGAATTGAGGATTTACAAATTCATCGCACTCGCCCTCCACCTGTTTTGCTCTAGATTTCTTCATACGTGGAGAAGTTACCTTTCCAATGACTTAATTCATTACACAATTTTCAAACACTTCTGACACAGACACCTGCAATTCAGCAGTCATTTCTTCCACCTGCCACAAAGTCATTGACGGGTGTTTGGCCGCTTATTATTCAAACACATCAAAACCACCTTCTCATCACTTCTGAGGGGTTTTCCCTGCGTATGTTTGAAACCGGATTATCCCGGGAACTGCTTCACTTATTGTGTTCTACGTGGAAACAAATATCAACGCAATGAGAAAATACACCTTTCACTAAGCAAACAAAAATACAGCCCTCTTTTTGAACTTTCTCATTTGAGAAGGGAACTGCAACTGATAAAATTTGGCAGGAGCGGCGCCGACGGCCTGGCGAACGAACATCTCGAAGAGATCCGTTGGCAACTGAAGGTTGGCAGTTAAGGTCACGCTCGGTGTCTGCGTTTACTTCAAGGCAAAGGAGAAAATTATTTCGACTGTTTGTGTAGAGTCAGGAAATAAATCAATTTTGAAATGGGCGCGACGCCCTGAAGGGGAGTGTGGTGTCCGTCAGCCAATGAGAACAAGTGACGACCACGTGCATTTGTTTACGTGCTGAGTAAAGTTAGAGCGAACGGACCTTAGTCAAGGCTTTGAGATTTTGAAAAAGACTGTAAACTTTGGGGGTACATTACATGAAGCACCCCGAACATTTTCAAAATTTTCTCAAAAACGGCTCCAAATTTTTTCTTTAAATTTCTTGTAAGAATAGAGTAAAATACATTTATTAACATGGCATAGGTCTAATTTTCAGGGATCACTGAATTTTCGAAAATTGTAAAAGTTAATAATTTTTTCGGCGTCTTTCTGAAACTACAAAATAGAAGATTGAGATTTTTCCTTCAAATAAATTTTTTTCTTCATAGTGATTTCTTTCTTTAAGGTTGTGTACATTTATTTCAAAATTTTAGTTGTTTTCGCGCAATATTGCGTGCAACATGAGAAATTTTAAAAAATTACTAAAACAAGATTTTCTCAAAAACGGCTCCAAATTTTTTCTTTCAACTTTTGGTGGGAATAGTGCCTATTGTATTTTATGAGATGACATAAACGCCATATTGCTCTATTCTTTTGTTTTTCCAGTTTTTTTGGAAAAATGTAATTTTTTTGACTTGTCTCTCACGTCGTTAATATTAAACATTATCGGCGATTTTTTCTCATTATTATGTTTACGAGTACATGTGCTTCAAATAATGTCAAGTAAAGTTTCTCGAAAACACAACCGTTTTTTGTTAAAAGTAGCTCAAATTTCGGCATTTTCAGAAACGCTCGAACGCCATTTTCTCATATGAGGCTGCAAATTTTTTCTTCAAACTTTTGTAACGGATAGTGCTAATTACACTCCTTAATATGACGTAAAGTTTATTTTGAGTTAAATTTTGTATTTAAAAAAATTATATAAATGTATTTTTTTAAAGATCTCTCACATCTTTAATATTCACATTTTCAGCAATTTGTAAAGATCATTTTATTTGTGAGTGTAAGTGCTTCAAATAAGTTTCAATAAAGTATTTTGAAAACTCAAAAATTTTCTGTGAAAATGAGCTTCAAATTTCGCATTCTTAGTAGCGCTAAAACACCATTTTCTCTTAAACGGCACATCATTTTTAAAAGAAAATTGCCAATTATGGCTAAGTTTTTGTGTTCTTTAATATTCTAAAATTAATATTTCCGTTCTACCAATAGGAAACCGAAAAATTACGAAAATGACAAAAAATGTACTTTTGGCGGTGATAGATGACAGCTGGCAAGAAAGAGTATGTAGCAATTCCGAACAGCTAGCGAAGACCTAAGGAAATAGAAAACTAATACGGGAAAGTCTGAGCCATTCTGTAGCACCACTAGTTGACTTTAAAAATATGAAGGATTTGTTTAAAAAACGCATCTAAATATTCAAGTAAAATGTAACCCGCAATGCGTTCTAGGACTTTAAAAACTAAAATTTTGAGGCCAAAGGCCTCAAAGAAGCGTCCTTCTCACCATCTTCTTGACCATTACAACTACAATTTTCCTTGTTCGACGCTTCTCGATTCTACTCCACCTGTTCAGAGACTGCAGAATCTGCAATTGTATGTGAAATTACTAAATACTTGATATTCTGGGTGATTGAATCACATACATGTATAATTCCTCGATAATAAAGTTAAATAAGAATATCGACAAGGGTGTACTATATTGTTATCAATTACAAGGTGACATATAGAACAAGAGGATAAGACAGCCTTGAAGAAAAATGTATATTACTGTCTTATATATGGAAATGGAAAAATAAGGAAGGGGATGGGGTATAGCCTGCGAGAGTTCTTGCACGGGTACGCTAGTCATCTGTATTTCTTCTGCATTACTAATTTCCACGGGGCGCAGAAATTGTAAGAAAATTAGGCAGCCTCCAGTCACATGAGAGGTGTATATAGTTTCGTTCGATACCCAGGAACTCGGGAGAAATAAAAAAACAATGACAGTTTCCAATTTGACGAAAAACCGCAAATATTTTAGTTTTATCTTCGCGTGTAAACTGAATTGAATACGTAATTAGAACAAGGGCCGAAATCCACTTATTTTGGAAAACAGTTTTCTCCTGGGAAAATATACTACTCGAACGGACGCATCTACTGAGTGGAATGTGGTCCATCAAAATCAACCAGAATAATGTTACTATTGCGAATGAAATTTTCATTGATTATAATAAGGTCCCTTATCCAAGAAATGGGACCTTGTTCTGCTCACACAATTATCGGTTTCACTCTTCCTTTTTTCTCTTCCCAATATTTTTAGCCAGCATTATTGATTATTGTCAACTCAATAAATACAGTGTGTATAAATCGTAGGCAAAACAAGATATCAAGACTTACAAGCCTTTTCCATACTTGCCTACTACAGATGTGTTGTTCTCGCGTCAATTGTGGATGTATGTTATGTTAATTTACTCAGTGTTAAGTACCGATGGCCTGAAACAGAAGCCAGAAGGGGAGCAATTGAGGTTGTATCTCTTGTTCACCATCACGAAGAAGCATTCACGACAGATTCTGTTACAAAGTTACATGTGTCTACTGACGGCTACGGAAGGCAAAACCAAAATAAATACCGACATTTTGGCTATCTAGGTTCTGAATGGCGAAGTCCAGGAAATAAGGGACTATTTTCCTCAATGACGACACAGTTATCTATCTTGGGAACGCCACTTCGGTGTTATAGAAATAATGCAGCGCAAAAAAAGAAGACAGAGCAATATGAACAATGACTATGAGTAATTAAAAGTTTACTGTTGTTGAAGTAAAAGGTTTCAAGATTAAAGATTTTGTCTCTCGACTTGGTGTCCCATATTTCGAAAAAAATTGTAACAAAGAAAGATTATAAATTTAAAATAAAGAAATATAAGAAGTTTGTATTTAAAGAAGAATGCAAAGACAGCGAGGAGGCGTATTTGACAATCTATTTTCCTGACGGAGAGATATTTACATTAAGAAAAACTGATATTGATAAAAGTACTTTACCCATCACATCCTTCATGCAACTCGAGGCTACCTTTAAAGGTAAACCAATTGAATGATGTTCTATACACTCGCGAAGTACCTCTGTAATCCAACAGGAAAGCTTAATTTGTCAGGCCAACTCTTTGATTGTGATGATTTATAATTTTTTCTCATGTATCTTGACTTTATATTCTTCAACATGGCCATGTCAATGGCTTAAACCCTGCTTGTTTGCAGTCATAATAAAGACACTTTTTAAAACATTTTGAATTCCCTAAACATGTTCCGAGGAAAAAGGGCCCACATTTATGTAATAAAATACATATTATATTATAAACTGCTGGACGTAGAACATTGAAAATAAATTTTTAGGTTCATTTTTATAGAAAAGTTTTGAGTTTTCGACAAACTTCATAACACAACATTTGAAGTACTTGTATTCACCAAGGGAATAATTTATACAAATCACATATTGTAAATATAAACGACGCGAGAAAAAAATTACATTTGTGCAGTTTTTGAAGAAAGAAAGAAAAATAGCAAAATAATAAGGAAAATGGCGTTTATGTCATCTTAAACAGTGCAGTTCGTATAGAAAGTTTGAAGAAAATCTTGTTTTTAATACTGCCCATATTTCACTCAAAATTGCACGAAAACTACTAATTACTTTCGGAACAATGAGCATGACACTAACAACTAAAGGAAGAGAAATTTCATTAGAACCAAAACGTACCTTCTTCAATATTGTAGAGGAAGAAATCGAAGTTCTGTAATTTACGAAGATTCAGAGTTAAAAGAGAAAATGGGACCTATTTTATCTCAGCGTATTTCACTATTCTTACAAGAAATTGAAAGAAAAAAAATTGAGCTATTTTTGTGAAAATTTTGAAACTGTTCCAGGCGCTTCGTGCAAATTACCTTCAAAATTTAATTTTTTTTCAAAATCTCAGAGCTTCGAGTCGGGCCGGATCGATCGGGAAATATTCATTAGGGAAATAAAAACGTATGAATAGTTTAGGCCAAAGCTGTCGAACTTAAAAGGGCTTATGGGCAACATATCAAATTCTAGTTAAGCCGCTGGCCGCACTGTAATTTAAAATAGTTTTTACCGTAACTACTGAGGTTATACTGAAACACACACACACACACACACACACACACATATGTATATCTTAGATACGACTTTTATTCAACATACTTAATGTACATATAATAAGACTAACTAGATAAATATATAACTAAATTAATATTACATTTATGTAATTATAAAAATGCATAACAGAATAACTAAAAAAACGCATTTGGTTGGTACAATAAATTTTTTCAAAGCAGTCGCGGGCTGCACAAGAAGACACGGTGGGCCGCATGCGGCCCGCCAGTTCGAAAGCCCTGGTTTAGGCACTAGTGTTCTTCACAGATGGACGAAGTTTTGAAGAAAGAAAGAAAGAAGGAACAAATTGGTATTACAGGTCTCCAAAAGGTGTATTTCTGTAGAAATCTCGAAATCGATTTTTCGCAGGATTACTTTTCTCTATACTCTACTGCGATTTTCGTAACTTTGCCCTTTGACAGGAATCAGCTGTTTCATCCAATCGCGAGCTTGAACGTCACCATAGTAACGTCACTGTCGCGAAATATAAACTCCCTATTGGATGGCAGCGAAACAGCTTATTCCTGTCAGGGGCAAAGTTACGAAAATTGCAGTATACGTCCCTTACTCCTCATGTAGGTACAACACGACAAAGTAATAAACGAAACCCAAACAAAAGAGCAACTAAAAAGTACCCCTCAGCCGATAAAAACCAGTTACTCCACTAACATTATATAATAAAATTATAAACTGGTACCTTAAAAAAATATATCCTATTAAACTGGATACAATGACTATGAAACCCATAATAAATAGAAACAACCATTTACTATACATACAAAACAACACTCATAATTTACAAACAGACAGACCACTCGAAGTGTATACCTGACCAAAATGGCTAAATTCAAAACCAATCTACAAACAATATCCAGATCATACAAAATCAATGTTTAAAGACGACAACCAAAGCACTGTGGTTCATATAAAATTCGCAACTACATTAATTCTTCAAACTCGTTCTTATAATCCTGCACGTCGTGTACCTATCCACCCATTTCTACACTTGTTTAATGTTAATACTAATTCTAACCAGATTCAACACATGAACCTCAACACTAAAAGAATAAAAACTAAGTATCAGTTCCACATATTACTGAAAATATCCGAAACAGACCCTGATTAGAGGTGGCCACAGCTTCAACTATTCCAAGTAGAATATTTTAAGTTGGTTTAATGGTTCAAGAATGTTTTGAAGTACATAAATCACGAGAAAAGATACGTTTCAATACGCACATTCAAATACAAAAATTGAGACATTACTTTCCCGGATTTTCTCATAATATTCAGAAGGTTTCATCTCCAGCACACACACTGAATGGCCGAGAGAAGAAAATCCTCATTTACATTCCCTCCTCTCATCCTAAAAAGTAAATACAGCGATCCCAAAACATCACCGGTCTTCAATTTCGTCCAAGAACTCTTTAAAACATGAGCAGCGAGAGTTTGCGGCTCGATGACGCACAGGCAAGCCTCGCTAAAAAAACATGGCACGACGCCAGCTTATATTCCACCCCATGTAAAAGAACGAGAACAGGACACATCGCAAGGAGAGCGGTAAAGGACTGACACCCGTAGAAACTGAGCAGTGCACATCATCACATTATTTTCAGCAGCATGCAATTACTGAAAATGTTCATTTAAAATAATGATAGATATTTCATTTTAATTCACGCTTCGATGTTAATCATTTCGCCCTGTTATAAGTTCTGCAGCGATCTTCCATCGTCATCATTGTCATCATCCTCATACACATCATTTCCAAAATGTGTGATGTAAATATCTCTTTTGTTGCTCGGGAACCTTCCCAGAGACTAGTTCTCGAGCGACTAAATGTGCTGGTGAATTTCAAATTCAAGGCCATTTCGTCTAGGTGTACAAAGTTACATTATATTTACCTGAAATTATTCAATTATCTTGTAATATAATTTGCATTAGTCTCAATTTTCCACTTAAAATTATTTTCGAGCAATTTATGGACTGTACAAACAAGACTTCATCATCTTCCTTTACGGATTAGGCATATTGCCTGTTCCAGCCTCTTTCCATCTCATTCTTGGCCATCCAACGTTTCTTTTTCCTCGCAGCTTATGATTCCGGAAGTTCGCACTGGAAGTCTGTCTTGCGGCATATTTCCAATACGTGTCACCCATTGCTGTCTGTACTTCTTAATTTTGTCGTGTACTGTTTCTTTCCGCCCTAGTTCCTCTCTTATTTTTTCACTTTTTATTTGGTCTCTTAATGTACAGCCCTTTACTCCTCTAAGAAATCTCATTTCTGCTGATTCAAGCCTCCTACAATCTTCTTGTTTTTGAACCCAAGTTTCACATCCATACAGTAAAACTGGGAGGTCCATTATATCATAAAATTTTAACAGGGTTTCTTTTCGTGCTTTCTTTTTAAATGTTCTATTTATGGTTCCACTTACTGCTTGAAACTTATGGATCTTGCTGATGATATCCCCATTTCTTCCATATGTAATTTCGCACCCTAGGTAGTTAAAACGTGTCACTTACAAACAAGACTTACCAACTGTATTTGTTGCATGGTTTTAGCATACTCTTCTCTACTATTCTCTAATCGTGGCCCTATGAAACGCATTTCTATATTGTCCAGGTTTTCAGATTTCTTTTTCCAAAAACAAATTTACAAAACTTTTGTATTATATTTTTATGCAGTTGTAGAATTCACATAGTTTTGACAACACTGCGATGGAAACAGCGAGTTGTTCGCTTCTTGGTTGAATTGGATGTTTTCAAATGATAACCAACATGTAGTAGCGCAGAAAGTGCAATATTTCAATATTACGTAGCTGTTTCCAATAATGCGGGAAAGTATGTGCTGTTGTAGCACCACTAGTTTTCTTAATGAAATGTGTTCGTCAAAAACAGATCTTTCAATAAGGGAAGTTGAATTTTCCAAATTTGAGTATTCTTTTAGTAATTTGGCGTCAAACGTAGTCGCCCGCTCGGAAAATCCTACTTTTCGAGAATGTAAAATGAATGGTGGTTCCAAATAGTTGGATGTTACGTAAGTTAGAATTTGTATATTATTTCATATTTCTTTGTTTGTATCTGCATGTGTCTGCATTTGCATCGGAGCTTTTGCTAAACGTTTACAAATTAAACTTTTAGAAATTATTTATAACATATTTGAAATATATGGAATAAAAATTGCTAGCCTTCAGGGAATATCAGATTGGAAAGCAACAATGGCATTCCGCGTCGCAACTCGCGAATTTCTGTTAATTAATCTCATTGTTGTCGCATGATTTAGCTGCATTACAAGCAGCAGTTATAAGTGTCAAATTTGTGTTGCTATTTGCTTGAAAATATTTAGTTTTCACGCCAATTGTTCTACCATTTGCAACGAGTTTTACGAAAAAATGACGCCTGAGGTTTGTTAATTACGAGAGAAATTGTGGTATAAATAGTATTAACCATTACTAAAGGCGAGAAAGTACGTGCTGTAAGTTTTTTAAATGTCGACATCACGCACAACCTCAGGGTAAGGCGGGAAGTATCAGCGGCAGGCAAGGGAGATAGCGCAGTTTGAAGAAGAATTTGCGTTTTTCAATGTGCCTCCACTACACTACTAAATTGCTATGTCACTTTCAGGTTGATAGCAACGGTGACTGTAGTGAAGGGCTAAGGCTAAAACGGGCAGGAGCGAGGACTGCGAGGCAGGACGGGGCGAGCGGTGTGGAAAGGACAGGGCGGATTTAGGCAGTTCGGCGTAAGGTAGGGCAACTCAGGGTAGGGATACACTAAACACACAATTCATTCCTTTTTCTATCTGAAAAGACGAACATGATAACTAAATACCCAGGCAAGTAAAATATTAAATACGGGTTTAAACTTCCATGCGATTAATCTCCCTTGCGTGTTCCACAAGTATGTAAGAATAAAGTTAGGAATTACTAATGGGAAATATATAATGAGACATCCAACCCAAGTTTTGCAATATCATTCAGTAAAATAAATATTTACCGGAAATATTATTTTTAGAAAATACTTTTTTGGTAACTGGTAATTATGAGACAAAGCTGGATCGTAAATTATAGGTACCGTATAACGTATCGCTCATCCAGTGGAACAGTGACGTAACTGTAGAAAATAGAATTTTACAGAAGATATTTTTTTGAGAATATGGGCACTGAAGCAACATTCTGAAATAAAATACTTTGAATTAATATACACACAGAGGTGCTTGGTGTCTTGTACCTTGGCTTCTTGACCCTGTACTTCTTACAAAGATCTTATTAATGATCACTTTTAATAGAAATTTTCTGCTATTAAGCTTTGCATTCACCCCCATTCTTACAATTGTATCATTGTTCCTCTGAAATTTATTTTCGTAATTAACGATTATGAGACGATTTCGATCATACAACTCGGTTTATTTATTGTTAGTTGGATAAGGCAATCTCGTGTCTCCTAAGAATTATTTACCACGTCGATAGCGAAACGACAGTATCCCGTAAATACTTCCTGTTCCCTTGAAATGCACAAGAGATAATAGCAGTTGTTGCCACACACAGTATCGAAATCACACTACGGATTAGCAAACTTTGTGAGATTAAAAGGAAAGAGCTCATATCTTGGCAAACAAAGTGAACCTCAAAATGTTTCTGAAGCAGTGTAGGTTGTTCTAAAATAGGGTAATCTTATTAATAGGTAGACATTAGTAATAGAATGCACATTTGTTTGGGAATATGGGCACTGATATAAAACAACCCAGACCCACAAAGAGCAAATGAAGAATTTGACATTTTATAGTAAACCATCAAACTATTTTGAATAATATTTGAATGCCAAATGAAGAATATTTTAATTTTTAAATGTCTGTTTTCCGTTTCTTGGTGACTACAAATCGAAACCACAAATCCCAAAGCCATTCAAAACTATTGGTACTTCTACAAGGGCACACTCTTTCTCAAATTATTTCTAACGGTTCCGTAATGTTATAATTAGGGATCGTATTTTTATGTAGAAGAAAATGTAAAAAACATGCCGCAAAATATGCAGGAATAACTTAATATACTTGCAAAAAAAAGCGGTAAAATGTGCCCTTAAAATAAATGAAATTATATAAAAACGTTACCTTACAAACCAAAATTCCTACTAAAAAACAAATTACGTGAAATTCGTTTTGTGTTGGCGAACAAACATTGCAAATGAACGCAAGCTCTAAGCAAAATGAAAAAGTGACGTCATAGATAGTAATAGTACGTAGCGACTGTTTCTACAAAATCGATGTTCACTCGATATGTGATTCGAGCGAGCTGCTCTTAGGAACAGCGGCTTTGATTAAAGGCGTCGTTCATTTATATTATCATTACTCAATTCTGTGAATCGTTCCTTTGCAACACAGGATATAGTATTGGAAGGGAAAAAAGAAAAAGAAATTAACTCAAAGGAAGTCATAATCTGTAAAGCATAATATTCACTATTAACAGATTTTGAGCAGTCGAAGAACAGGGAAGTCAAACGAGGGAAGTAATAAACCATCATTGAAATTTGCAATTTTCTTAATTATTGATTGTAAAATATGCAACATAATCTAGTATAACCCTGAAATATGTAATTTTACGCAGTATAACTCAAATATGCTGAATAAAACTTTGATATAATCTAGGGACTCCCATTCAAAAAGAAACCGAACTCCGGACTTCTACGACTATGCAGAAGAAATACGCCCTTGCATAAAAATCCGTTCTCTAATTATATTACTAGTTGAACCTTTTAAACATGTTTCCGAACCGCAAAAATATTTATCCGGACTCGGTGCACATTAGCGGAAAAGTTCGAGCTGCCGCCACTGAAATCCCTTACCGGATACCTTTTTGGGGGTGAACAAATACGTTACAAAGTCTGCCATTTATGACGTTCTTTTTTAGTCTCATTTATGATGGCGAATTTCTAACATAAAAATCGTTCTGTGGGTTCCTCTTACCAGAAAAAATGGATATTTCTTGCTCGAGGTTTCACTGTTCTAGAGAAAACAAACTCCGATCAACCCGACTCGCCTGCCCCCGCAGCGATCGTTGCCAATAATCCGCACAGGCGGATTCACCATGTGCAGCATTTATCTACACCCGACCTCCCTGTGTGCAAGGATCATGTGCGAAATAAAAGACCCCTAACTGTGGCTTCGGCCTAATGGTGATCGCACGTGGCACCACACAATTTACATATTATCGGTAAGGCATACAGACCTACAAGACTGGCAGTCCCTCTCCTGGAGTTTGATACGAACGCCCCACTCAGAGGAATGGCACAGCAGGCAGACAGTTCAGAGGGGAGGAAATGGAGGAATTCGTGTTCAGACACGGCCTGCCTATTGTAAGCTTAGACACTATAATACGATGGTGCGTCTCCATGGGCGGAGGGGAAGAAATTCTGCACCAACACCCGCTTCTGCCCGGTTTCGGGTGGTGGGTGATGGACGCACTAAAACCAGCTTTACACAAAGTGACTTCTGACAGATCAGTTGTGACGCAGTTATCCACCCCGAGGTTTCATTACATTACCAAAATGAAGTCGTAACAAAGCTCCTGATTGGATAAGCGCGACCTGCTGACGATCTGTCAAGTTTCTGCATTTAAATCGAAGTATAATCCTCTGTGATCTGGACGACTGAAGAGGCATAACCTGAAGCTCCCACACCTCTGGACCACTCTCGAGTTAGAACACAACGCAACTAAGTTTCGGGTGGGGAACGCCCACTGCACCCCCCTCGACCTCGTTCGACCACCTAAAACGCCAAGTTTGACTTAGCTTTGACTGTTCATTCACATGCCATAGGGATTCGATGTCGATGTTTTCAAAACATCAATTTTTACTTTCCCGTATACGCACGTATATACGGAGTAATATACATAGTATATGGAAAGTTATGTAACGCTGCGCGAAAAACCACTGTACTAAAAGTTGTACTTAAGAATATTCAGTTCATTTACTCTCAGGCAATTAATTTACTATCGACTTGTTGCAGATGCTTCATGAACTGTGTGAGCAACAATAATACGGAATATTGCGGCGTTTATCTCGAAGCTATTGACCTCCCGCGTCTCTCTCCCGCCAGTAGTGATAGGTCACCCTTCCCCTGCACAGAAAGGCCTTCCTGATTCTAAGAATAGTTCACATTACATTGTTTTGATGGATTGCGAACCCAGATCAATGTCCAAGGTCATTGCAACATACCCAGTGGCAGTGTCCTTGACTTTTACTTCCAAAAATGCAAGTAAAAGAGATCCTAGGAGCCAAATGTAATCACCCACCTTCTAAAAACATCTATTACTTCTATTGAAATTGGAATTCAGACCAACTGCAATGACTATGACAAGTAATTTACAATCATTAGAGATTACAATTTATCTACACTAATATACAAAGACAGACGTGCCTTGACTTACGGTGCGATAATCTCTGAATCTACTGAACCAATACTGACGAAACTTTTGCGCTAGCTTCCTTTATAGGCCTGGAGTACTTTAGGCTATGATTTACAACCATAAACCTTAACATGTTCACAAAATAATTATTTTTCTGGACGTTTTCCGGCTAGCATTACATAATAGATTCAAGAGTGCATCCATGTCCATAGTTAAGCTACGCGACACCTGGGATCACCATCGAGTTCATCAGTGTACAGAATTGCGTATATCTGTAGAATAGGTGAAGACTGTTGATTTTATTCATTGTTTAATGAGAAATGTTTGTATTTAAGAATGATTTGGTTTGTCTTCACTCTATAAAAGTAACTTGGATATTGACTTTAATTCCGTCTCGGCGTAAATGTATTAATGAAAAAGAGAGAAGTGTACTTAGGAGTATATGGAATGTTTGGAAAACGACATTTTGCTGATGGATGTTTCACATTTTAAAAAAGGTATGAATGCACGCATGTATTCAATATAAAATAGTTAGTGGATTAGTTGTAGTACATTATGTATGATTAGTACGTTTTGCGAGTTCAACGAGTCAAATGAAAGTTATTGTGAATGATTTATGTTTTAGGCTGAAACTGTTAACAGATGGATGAATTTTTGTAGAGAAGTATTTTATTACAGTGTAGAAAGCAAACCTATGGCTAGTGAAGTAATAAGGATTTAAATTGATGAGAGTGAGTTCGGTAAGTTCGGTTCGGTTTAGTAAAGTAAAAGAATAGTGAGAAATGGAAGGAATTGAATGTGTGTCAAACATTGTTTTCCAAGGTTGTTGAAAGTGGAACAAAAAAGGCTTTATTTTAGGTAACAGAAAAACGTTGGTCAAGCCGGGATCCACTGTGTTATCGAATTTTCGTAGATATTACAATTGTCTAAGTGGCTAATGGCACATTTACGTGAGCCATAAGGACCCTAAAACGCATACTCAAGTTCGACTAAAAGCACTTCATTTGTATTTAAATTGCCAGGCATGGGGGTCAACGATTAATTTCAAAGTTTTCTTTATAAACGCTGTTTATAACGACATAAGAAAACATAATATGAAAAAGAATAAGTTTTACGATGTAGCAACTGATTGAAAGTATGGGAATAATATCTAGTACAATTCTACAAAAATAATATGTGAGTGAATGTATTTAATTTTTTGATTAATTTAATTATTTTTAGTTATAAAGTGAGTGAAGTTTGGGGGCGGGAACCCCAATTTAAAAAATATAAACTTTTTTTTTGAGAAAGCGAGGAAGACAAATTATTTCTAGGTGGGAGCAAGACAGAGAGAGGTTGGGCAAGACGAAACGGGGATAAAACAGAATGGATACAAGTAGACTCCGCGGCAGGGCGGGAAAGGATGGAATGCCTCTTCCTGACTAATAATTTGTGATAAATACCCCAGCAACGCGGGGTACTTCAGCTAGTTATGTACTATAATTTTTTATAAATAAAATTATAATCATTAGAGATTACAATTGTATTATATTAAGCCCGTACAATCCCTTTTGGGCAAAGAGATTACAATTACTAAAGATTAAACATAGTATGGTACGATTACATTTTGAATTACTGATGTACAAATAACGATCGATAATGGCTGTATGAGTATGATAATATCTGCATGAAACTTTTAATTTACATTTTCACGAACAGAAAACGTAGCACGTTTCTTCGCTTCTTGACTAAGGTTATAACTAAAGACAAGATTTCCATGAACTATCAAATGCTAAAATATGCAAACTAACATGTACGATGCGCGGTAAAAATTGACAAAACATGTACAATCAACTTCTAATTTAGTATTATTGCCTTTTGTGTACAGAGAACAATTAACAATCTTTCTACATTTCACTGTCAAATTCATCCTTTTGTCAGACAGAATGTTTTTACATGCAGAATATGCTTTCTACGTCACAGGTAGCAATTGGACCAGAGATGAATACCGAGCACACTTCGGAGATGAAGTCTGAGTCAATATGTGGTCAAATTCAGCATTTTCTGATTTTAAACCACAAATAATGTTTTCCTTTACTGAATCGCAATAGATCTGCTAGATGCGGGCACAGTAACTCCCTAAACGTCATTTAAGACTGTCAAGAATTTGTTTGATGGTGACTAAGTTGATACGTATTAAATTTAAAAGTAATTCGGTCTAAAATTTTAAGGGGATCTGTTCTTTCGAGAAAAATCAGGTATAATCAATATGCATATATAATCCGCGTACGTTATCTTGAGCCCTCATTTCGCTAGATGTTAAAGGAGAGGGGAGGTTGGTTATTTTGACGACAGGACTAAATATGAAATCTGTAGTTCGTTTTTCAATTCATAATATTTTCTATTTCACAGGAGCAAACACTTTTGATTTTCAGATATATCAACAACGCTCGTTGCTATCATCTATTCTTAACTAATGTAGGGGTAGGTATTCGAGAAAAAGTACGCGTACAAAATGAGTACATACGAGCTGATTTTGTCTAAACATGAACACTGTATCCTAGTAACATACATCGAACTCTTTCGCAAGTATTCATTTGTTGATTTTGCTTACGAAATTTACAATGAAACTAATAGTAGATAATAGGAGTAATCATAGTGGCAATTACATGTAATACAGATGACAAAAAACAGATTGAAAGGGAATTGCAAACTACAAACAACGTTATCTCCCAGTACGATTACCGAGAAGTTATGATTACTTTGTGATTTCACAGTAAGTAATTTTAGGTGTAATCAATTACAACTAATCGATCATGCCTAACACTGAAAGAGATCCTTAAAACATAAAAGTAGATTTTACAATCATTTATAAAAAATAAATGTACACGTAATAACTTCAGGTTTATTTCCGTACTATCCGTTTTCTTCCTTTACATTCTCGCAAACGACTATTAGTACTTATGTAGTATAGAGACAGTTGTCTAATAATGCCTCCTCAAGAGCAGAGATATGTCACTCTCGTATTAATCTTTCATGGTTCGCTCTAATTTTGTGCGTCAGGTGACGTTGAAAACAGAAACTCGAGTCCCACAACGGGAGTTGGGAGTCATGGACGTAAAATGGAGATGGCGGAGCCACACGAGCATTACTTTTGCCTTTTACGGATATTTTACGCATTATTTGAATAATTAACTGTACAAAGTGTTTCCCAACTAGCAAAAAAGTTTTCTCGGGCCATAATTCGAAACCAGGAACATAGGTTCCGTGGGAAACTGACTAATCCACTAGACCATTCAGCTGTTTCCAATCTCTCATCGCCCCCCCCCCTCCGACCTTGAAAAAGAGATTTCGAAATTTCAGATAATTTCACGAAAATGGAACGGGCGAGCGGGGGTTTTTCTGAAGAAAATAGTATCTTTCCGCTGAAGCATAACAAAACTTTCTCTTTACTGTGCGCAAGAGCATAGTACGGCGAGAAAACCACTTCATTCGTCTCAGAGACCGTAAAAACGTATTTTACCTCCGAAAATACCTCACGTGTTTGGGCTGACTACAGAGATTTTGTATTTTCTCTATAGAGAAACTGTATGAAGTCTCCATTGTTGGTGCCATGAAAAAGGTTATCTTTTATAGATGTGGTTACTTTAATAGAGGGAATGATGGAAAAATTACGTAAGTTCCATTGCCATTAAACATGTCACTCTTGTCTGTTAATGTTTAGGAGGCAAAAGGTGTATTTTACCTGTAGATTATGAAAAAACAATGGTGGCGAATTGCAATAAGATAAAAATCACACAGTATTTTTCCAAGGTATCTTGAATCTTAAAATTGCTGTCATGGAACAGTTTTAAAAAGTGACATAAAATACTGCCACCTCAACGTAGTCATCGGGTGTTGAGGAAAGTGTCTATATCCCCCAACGAAAATATTTAACGGTTTCATATTAAGTGCACGATTTGCGAAGTATTAAGCATTTTGGCCAAGTCTTATTTTGATTTTTTAAAATCAATTTGCCTTTAATGATTTTTCAGACATATTTACTACTCCTCTGGATTTGTGTACCCCTTTTTCTGTAGACGTTTTCCGTACATCGTTTGAGTATGCATTACACATTATGCATCACACAAGCCCCACAATTCGCTTTTCTCGCAATACTTCGCACAAATACAATAGAGCACTTAGCGGCGGCTCTTGAGGAGCGCCAGGCAGATTCCTGACGCACGTCGATAACAGTCCAGACTTCCGGCAATGATTTTCTACCGTACCAGAGGAGAATTCTACCAGGAAGTGTGGTCTGTTAACTCGAGTACGATGTACATGCAATATATGGGTTTCAGGGCGCGTTCCGGGAAAAACTGGTCGATGACAGGGGTGGTCGTTCAATAGAGAGGATCACTGGTCACTGGAGGGTTTTTCAAAGAGATTTCACTGCTCAATGTACAAAGCCGACCGATAGGTTGCGCGGTAAAACAATTCTTTTCCTCAGCACACACTTGTGAAATGCTCGACAGTTTCTTTAGCTTTAAAAACTTTCATGCCAACACCGGTGGCGGCTAACACCATTTCGGCAGAGGCCTGTTACATGTTGTAGAGATGGTGTAGTAGAGGTAAGCGTAAATGCAACGCGTACTAGTGTTTGGAAGTGTTCGAAATGTACTTAATGTGCAACATTTCTGTGAGTTGTTGACTCCTGGAAGAATTGAATTCCTAGAATGATTGCTGTGGATGGTTTTCCAGATCCCCTCCAGACGAATGCCAGCGTGGCAGCGTCGGAGACATGGCAAGCAGAGCTAAGCTGTGAGAACCCCAATGTACTTAATGCGTCTCGGACGAGGGAATATATTTACAAATATAAATAAATAAAATGTTAATTCTCACATTCATTAATTTAAACAAATATTACGGGATTAATTTCATCATAATTCCCCTAATAAAGAAAAGAATGCTAAGTTTTCGATAAATTGGGGTAAAAAACGCAAAAGGTTCAAAAGTAGATAACCTATAGAAGAAGTGAATTTTGAAATCTGGAATTAATGAACAAATTGGTCTAAGATTGCAAGTTTTATCTTTCATGGATGAATATACAAACCTCACTAATCCAACTGTATTAATTCACATAGGATACTCACTGAAGTTTAATAATGTCACCAATGCAGGCTCCACTTACAAAATTTTTTGAATTCCCCTTGCCAGATCTAAGCTCCCTTTTTTTTGGTTTTTATTGAAAAAAAATCTCAGTGTTATTGCTATTTCAGGATGGTGGTACGCCAGAACCTTAGTAAATTTCAGGTGGCACTTGATGTGGCATAAAGACTTAGGACCCCTGCTCAATTGTATTACTGATATTAATAAAACCTTGCAAAAAATAGAACCTACATAAATAATTGTTACTTTTCCTCTTCATTACAGTACCCCAATTCTACTTATATAAAGTCTAAAATGAGGGAAAGTTTCAGTATGCCACATCAATGGGCATTTTGCTTTTAAAATTAGAGGCACAAATTCAGTTCATCAAATTACACTAAGACCTCTGGTTACTTCTACTCATTATGCACAGAAATTTTAAGCATTTTAATCATGCAATAAATTTGAATAATTACTTTCCTATAACACAACAATAATTATTATATGAATTCTTTTGAAATTTTATCCGTGGACTTACAGTTCAAGTTTACAGATATTCAATAAGTGTTTTTTCTACTGAATAATTACTTTATCAATTATTTCCAATTTCAACTGGTTTTTCATCAGTTAATTCATTTTCATTCGTTTAAGATTATTTTCTCAAGTGAAGAGAAATTGTATTGCCAAATTTTCTTTTAGTTTACTTATAGGAATTTCCTAATCAAGCTTTCAGTAGTTACGAAACAATCCCATTAAAATTTAAATTTTTTAAAAGTACTCAGGTGATGATTGAAACAACCAATTCAGTCTTTCTGATCACTTAAAGAAGAATGAGAACGCAACCCTTTTATTCAACACACATTCCCTCTTTTTCTTAATGACTTCTTAATATCTTACACCAAATGTAGCATATAAGGGATCTAAAATGATAATAATGAAATTTATTCAATGAATGCATAATGAGAAATGCAATAGTCAAACACTATACAGTAGCCAGGGTAAATAAACCCTAAACTAACAGTCTCCACAAAGTAAAATATATTCATAAATTAATCCTCTCCCAGAAGTAAAATATATTCATCTCATTCTTCAGTAAGTTATCCATTGCCACACCAACAATAGGATTGAAGATTGAAGTAAATATACATTTCCAAAGTTCTTTAAATTTGTATGACTAAATTAATCACATGAGGAATCGAGACTTGCACAAGAAAGCTTTCTATCTTATTATTGACATTTAGACAACTTGAGCACGTCAATAAATAGTGTCTACAAGTGATTTGTGTAAATTCTGCTTCCAGGATTTAGTAGACCTGGATGGACGAGATCAGATTTTATGATCTGGCCAGTTCCATGAGCACACCCAGAAATTATTCAAATTAAATGAAAGTAACGAGTTTTAAAGAGTGGACCAGCCCAAACACAGATATTGAGAAATAACTTATAAAAGTGGATAAAATATACATGTATTACATACCAATCTGATATTTTGCAGCATTTTAATCTGTACTCTTATAACACAAAAATGTACAAAAATATTTTGTAGATTTAACATGAATAATTTATTTTGCAGAATGTTGGCCAAGAAAATCTTAGTGTCAACCTTGTCCTCTGCAAATTCTCATAACTCCAATTTAAGTAAAATGAGGGCGTCAGTGGCCTAGCCAGAAATTCTGTGTTTGAAGAAAATGGCTTACTAAGTTACTGGAAGTATTAAAAAATTAATTTGTATGTGTTTTATTGTGTTGCAACTGCTGGATGATGACCCGCTGAAACTATTTCAAATTGAACTTAAGCAGAATAAGATGCGATTAACACAGATATCACAATTTCCCCAAAATGTGGGTTAGGACACTATTGCGCTGATACCAGAGGCGTATCTAGGTATTCAGGCGCCCACGGCAAGAATTTGCGCCCCCTGTCAAGATACTGCAAATTAGGGTTATTGTTGTTTTAGCTCTGGGTATACTCTGAATAGTGCCCCTTAGGAGTGGCGTCCATGGCACGTGCCATGTCCGCTATACCGTAGATATGCCTCTGGCTGTTACCCTCAAGTCTGTTAAATTTTGCTCAGCATGAGTAATAGCCCAAAGTTTCAACATAATTATCTACCTTGGATTGCATTGCACTTTTCCCCATAGTACATAACATACAATTTGTAATAGTTTTTTGACCTTAAATAAATAAATAATTAGATAAATAAAAGAGTAAACCTTGCAAATATTAGATGAAAGATCTCTTATACCTTAATTTAAAAATATAACAAAACATAAAAAAGATTATCATACAAGATTAATATATCAGTTATTCTTAATTGATAGGAAAAGCCAGAACCAATAAATTATTTACTGGAGCAAATGTGTTTCCAACTACAGGTATAAGTGCAAAAATATATCAGTAGGAACACTTATGAAGTGCTACCTCTTATGATTTTGATTATTAATATGCAAATGCGTTTTCTGTTTACTTAAAACCAAATTCGTTCTAAACAACCGGCTACGTATTTTAAACAGGCTATTTTCACTTTTAAATTTCATCTTTCATCCATCTTGCAAGAATAAGAGAGAAGTATACTCTGCATCATCTTCATGAAGACCCTTACCTAATGACATAGACATTTTGTCCTCCGATGTCATCTTGTTCTCATCAACAGATGTAAACACAAATAAAAACTAATTCAAATTGTGACATTCATCTTCACAACTCACTCACACTAACATTCACTTTCGTTTCCCATCCACCACACCTCCAGCACTTCAACTGTTCTTCTATTTCCGTAAACAAAATCGGAAGCAATCAGGATGACCAACCTCAACGAAATGCAATCGTTTAGTCGCTTAGCGACATCTTTTGGAGATCGTTTGTACTATTAGAAAAGCGAGACGAACACTTCATTGTAAGTGCTTCTCTCTATCATTACTTTCTTGTACTGTCGTGCTTTCCTTCTCTCAATAAAGCGCGAAATTTGAAAAAAAATGTTCAGCCTACAAGGAGCAGAGAATTTAAAAATTAATTCATTAAGTAACCACTGAAGATGCCTCAAATATGAATTAAAAAACGTTAATTATTTCTTATGAATGCTTAATATTTACAATGAAAACTGTTGTATTTTTACTTTCTCATAAGTTTAGCAAAGATATGTACTAAGTATTATGTAACGAAAATCAATGTATAGATTTTGACGGAAATACACGTTATGGAGGCTCCTGTTGAAAAAAAAGCTTTGATCAAATCATCGGTCGGTCCGTTCGTCCGTGGACAAGTCTAACGCCCAAATCGTTCACAAGACCTGTACAATTGTTCCTCGACCACAGTGGCTGTTGATGCCTCAACCAGGCGTCCCAGATGTGTTGCGAGCTCTTTCCCCATCACTTCTGCGGAATTTCCCCAGAACATATCCAATGAAACAAACTTCATCAGATTTGAAACGAAAAAAGATTCTCCAAAAATTACGGACCAACGACATGATGAGATGCCCCTGACAATTCCATTGGCGGTTTCCTTCAATTCAAATACTTCGTATCAACCAATTATCGTCCTCTGAGCTGCTCGAAGCCCTATGGTATTTTCTTTTTCTCATACTTTTCTTTCTCGAAGCCTGTCGTTTATTTTTCTTGTTTTGGACGATGAAAATGAGAGAAAATAATGCATATTGTTTCTTTTTTATTCATTATAATTGAGAAAATAATATTTCTATCTCAAGTTCGGATGAAAATAATTTTCCTCAAAAATCCCCAAACATTTCCCCATCCATTTATGTTCCTCGTTCTTTATGCACAACGAAAAAAATCCCCATTTTGGAAACAAAATTCCTCTGGGAGTTGTAGCTCCATCGAATGACGGAAACGCGAAGTGGGCGGAAATGTAAAAAACACTAATATATAATAAAACGTAAGCAGTATGTAAAATATTAAAACGAAGTTTAATAAAAGTCCATATTGAAAGATATCTTACATGATTTTATGCGCAGCGTCCGAATCACCACCGTCGCCAAGTATATTCAGCGCACCAGAAATTGTATTATTCACCTCCGGCACCAACATTCCGTCGACAAGCGATTTTTTCCCAAAAAGATATCTCCCGCCAGCGGGGCATCGCCCCAGTCAGGCAAGCTCTTAAGCTCCCGACCGGTCTCCCGGCGTGTTTGATAGTGTAGTGCATTTTTGTGTGAGTGTGAGTGTGTAAGGGGTAAGGATAGAACAACGAAGAGGAAAGATCGCGCGCGATCCGTGGTCAGTTTATTAGGGTATTGCTCTGGCATTTGCCTAACGTTCGTTGGAGAAACCACGGAAAACCACCGATCAGAGTAGCCAGCCTCTAGAATTCCCCTCCTGACAGCGAATGAATTCGAACCAGCTATGTAGTATCGAAATTCCTGCCGCCGTCGGGACTCGAACCTAGGACCTCCCGGTCAGAGGCACTGCAGTGCTATTAGTTGATGTCCTGAGCCATATCTCCCGGTAGCTGCGTGATCCACGCACGCACTCAACTTGAAGAGGCGTGCAGTTAACGCCGACGATAGGCGAGGGCATCAATTGATGTCACTGCAGTGCCTCTGACCGGGAAGTCCTACGTTCGAGTCCCAAAGAAGGCAACATTTTCAACACTAGCTAGACAGTCAACTTGAATTCATTCGCTGTCTGGAGGATAATTCTAGCGGCCGGCTGCTCCGATTGGTAGTGATCAACACCAGGCGAAGCAATACCCTAACAAACCTGCAACAGACCACGCGCGATCTTTCCTACCTCTTCCTTGTCCTATCCCTTCCCCTTACATACACCCTCTAACATGCACTACACTACTACACATACCGAGAGACCGGTCGGGAGCTTAGAGTTTATACCGATTAGGGCTGGGCCACGCTGGAGGGAAATATCTGGTTGGGGAAAACCCTGCTAGCCGCCGGTAGGTCGGCACCCGATCTCGCCATCCAGGGGGAAGACCATCAATCAATCTAACCGCACCCACCCGCTACCACCACCACTACCCCACCCCTCCACTCTGTCACGCTCCACCCTACCGCCAAGGCCCTCTGGAGGTATCTCCAGAGGGCCTTGCTACTGCGCGGCGCCGCTCTGCTCTCTACCCCTTCGCGGTTTCCCTCGTCGGGGCTTGGGGTCAAAACTTTTCGCACCATTTTCGATACATCCGATTTCGTTCACAGACATATAGTTATAAATAGTTAAACATTTTATATAAATGTTCAGAAGAATTGCTTTAATTATATATACATAAAGTTTCACAAAACGTTGAGAACAACAAACTTAGTTTCACAATATATTACATGAAAACTATAGTTGTGCTACAGAATGGCTCAGACTTTCCCGTATTAGTTTTCTATTTCCTTGGGTCTGGGCTAACTATTCGAACTTGCCACATACTCTTGCCAGCTGCCATCTATCGCCGCTCAAAGTATTTTTTGATATTTTTTTAATTTTTCGTTTTTCTAATGATAGAACGGAAATATTAATTTTAGAATATTAAAAAACACTAACACCTCGTCCTAAATGACCATTTATTTTGAAATATTTGGAGTCTTTCTAAGAAAATGGCGTTTAAGCGCTACTTAAAATGCGAAATTTGAAGCTCTTTTTTATACAAAAGTTTTTAGTTTTTGAAAAACTTGATTTGAAGTCGTTTTAAGCACAACTCACAAACACAATAGTGTTTACGAATTGCTGGAAATGTGCATATTAACGGTGTGAGAGATCTTTCAAAAAAATTACATTTGTTTAATTTTTGAATTTTATGTTGTATTAAAGAGTGCAATTAGTACCATCCGTTCGAAAAGTTTGAAGAAAACAATTGAAGCCATTTATGCGAAAAAAGCGTTTGATCGTTTCTGAAAATGCGGAATTTTGAGCTAGTTTTCACAAAAAATGGTTGAGGTCTCGAGAAACTTTACTAGATATTATTTAAAGCGCATGTACGCATAAATATGATAATGTGAACAAATCGCCACTAATGTAAATATTAACGCCGTGAGAGACAAGTAAAAAAATTATATTTTCGTAATTTTTGAAAAAAACAAAAGAATAGAGGAATATGGCGCTTATGTCATCGCATAGAGTACATTAGGCACTATCCCTACCAAGAGTTTAAAGGAAAAATTTGGAGCCGTTTTTCAGAAAATCTTGTTTTTGTATTTTTTAATTGCACATATTGCACGCAATATTGCGTGAAAACTACTAAAATTTAAAAAAAAATGTACAGGACCTTAAAGAAATAATTCACTATGAAGAACAAATTTTTTTGAAGAAAAAATATCTATCTGCAATTTTAGAGTTGGAGGAAGACGCCGAATAAAATTCAAACTTTCTCAATTTTCGAAAATTCAGAGTTATATGTGAAAATTGGACTTATGCCACCTTAATAAGTATGATTTACTCCATCCTTACAATAAATTTAAAGAAAACATTTGGAGCCGTTTTGAGAAAACTTTGAAAATGTCCGAGGTGCATCATGTAAAGTACCCCCAAAAATTAATGAATGTTTTTCAAAATCGCAGAGCTTTGACTCAAGGCAGATAGGGGTTTCTTCAATTTGGAAAAAATCGTACGCATAGTTTAGGCGCTAGTGTTGTTCATATACACCGGACAGACGGACGGACGTTTTGAAAAGAGCCGCTTTTTCGGTATCAGGGGACCTCAAAACGTGTGTTTTCGTTGAAATCTCGAAATCTATTTTCCGCAGCATTACATCTTTCCCTACACTACGTATACTACTTCGTGTATACGTACGTATACGGGGAAGTAACAAGAACAACTCGTCGGGGAACGGTGCACTCAACTCTCCTGGGAACGCTGTAGAAGGAATTTTTTTCAAGGTCTTGGCCTGGAAAGCATTCCTTTCGCAAGGCCAGACCTAGAAAACCTCCCGTCCGCCACGTTGGCAGGGAAGTTGAGCGCACCGTTCCCCGAGGGCCCGTCGGCCGAGCAGAATTTTCTACGATCGCGGCACGCTAATAAAATATTCGCACTGTATATCTCAAATAAGAATAAATTATTTCAATTTATCAAAAATCTATTATGCTTCCCCCAATGATCGGCTGGATCCACCCCCTGGTAGACTAACTACCAGTGGCGTAGCGTGACTCACACGTTTGGGGATGCTCAACAATAACACACAAAATGTCACTATCAACTACTTCGTCTAACAGTCGAACGTAACACAAGGCAGATACACTGGGACTACTTCCACGATCTCGATTGCTTACGACGGTGTAGGCGCTTCCCACAAAATCCTCACAGCAGTCAGGGCTGCCGATGTCTTGAAAGCAAATTATACAATGGCTCAGCTTTAATTCTTATACGCGAATGGCAATAAGACCATTTGTTAATTTATACATTGCAGACTTAAATAATATGTAATCTATTTAAGAGATAATACAATTTCTTGGATATTAATTAAGAAATAGTAGTCAGGCACTATTTCTACAGTTTGTACCCATGACCAAGCGGGGACTCCCGAGTGAGAGAGAGAGAAAGATAATTTACTGAACGCCTGAAGTGTGCTGCGCTCTCGTGCACAAACGAGCTTCTTTCCGCAGTAGACGCTCTGGACGCTAGCGTAAAGCAGTCGGGTTTCTCAGGGCCAGGGATGAAGAGGGGAGAGGGGGACCTCGCCATCTGCGCATGCGTCATTGCTCGTCGCAACCTGGCGGCAGACGCTGAAGTATTTTAGCTTCCAACCAATCAGAGGCCAGCTTCAACAGCCCGCCGAATTCAATCATAGGAAATCAATTTAAAATTAATACAAAACGTGTTTCGCTCAACAGACCACTTGTAAGATTATCAATGCAGTATTTAAGGTTCTTATATACGGGGATGCTCAGCATCTCAGCGTCCCCTGACGCTACGCCACTGCTAACTACCACCATCATCTGCGAGGATGAGAAAAACTGGGCAAACCTAGTGGACTAACCACCAGGCCTACAGTACAAGAGAGGATCCACCTACCCCCCCTTCCTAGAAGTTGATAATGATGGTGATGATTATTCACACGGTAAATTGAGCAGGGAGTTCTGGCAACTTCGTGGATCAGAAGAACTTTCTTAATTGATCTTCACACATTATTTTTTAAAAAAATCACATGTTCTATCACAAATAAATGGTAGTGTAGAGCAGGAACTCTCACAAAAGTGGGTAACCCTAACAAATGCCGGGTGGAGGGAGTGCTTTTTAGTTCTTCTTTTTAAAGACCCGTGGGTGAAAATCTCTCTATTTTTCTTTTTTATTCACTTGTGATTTTTTTAAAGTTCGAATATATATTTGTGACCATTTGAACAAACCTAAGGGCTGAGAAAGTTGGGGGAGGGCGGGTGCCGACGAAAGTGTGTATAGGGCCCATGGAATTTATGGAAGGCCCCTTATATACTCTCTGGAAGGCCCTGCATAGAGGAATATAAAATATCAATGTATTCCTCCATGGTTTTATTATATATGAACTTAAATATATTTAATTGCATTTTCATTCACTTGGTCCTAAGCACAGAGCACTCTCTTGTCTAGGTCCTAAGCTACGCTCATACCGCAAAGCGAAAGCATCACGTCGTTTCCATGGTAACACACTGCCACTTGTCACATTCTGAAATATGCCAACTAAAGAAAATAAAAATGCAATTTACATTATAATAAATAGATGTTACTAGAGAAATCAATTGCGCAATGCAGTAGTAACTGGTTTTTAATCAAGTAATCATTGCAACTCTGGGGCATCTATGTACTAAATGGGTCCGTTAGACATAAGTTCGTTGGTTTATTGACGACGATAATTGTCAGACTAAAGTGCAGCTAAAGTGTCTCTCTGAAAAGGGAGGGCAACCCTGTTTTTGTGGCTCTGTCGGGGCTCTGTCGAGTACAGCTGAACGAGCAGAGATCCAAAGACAAACAAGTGTGTTCTGTACATAGATCTGTGAAGTGGTGTAGAGTGAAGTTGTTATATGTTAAGTGGATCGAGCATTTCTGGTAACTTTTGAGACTCTCAAACAGAAAGGTTATCGTGCTTGCTTCAATTTTTGTTTTTATTGGTAAATTTGTGGTTATAAAATAATTATTGTATGACATTGATGTTTTCGTTTGTTGAATAATCAGCTGTGTCAAGTATAGTTCTGTGTTTCAGTGAAAATTATTTTCAAAGGGAAAATAAAAACAAAATACATAGTGTTCTTTATAATTCTACACTTTTGCTGTGTATGAAATGTCATCAGAAGTAGGGAACACTAAGAAAAAGAAGTATTCTCGACAAGAACTAGAAGGTCTCGACAGAGAAGAGTTGGTTAATCGAATATTACAATTAGAAGCATATAATTTTCAGCTCAAAAATACTCTTCAGAAACATTTGACTGAAGTTGAAGGCACTCCACCAAAGGAAGAAAGAAAACGTCCTTTTGATTTTTCAAAACACACACGACGCCATGTGCTTCTCAGATTTTTGTATTTGGGGTGGGACTATCAGGGGTTGGCTACACAGGAAAATACTACAAAAACTATTGAGTATCACATGTTTGCTGCTTTAACAAAAGCGTGTTTGATAGAAAGCCGGCAGACCTGCAATTATCATCGGTGTGGACGCACTGATAAAGGAGTTAGCTCATTTTGCCAAACTATATCTTTGGATTTAAGAAGTAAATTAACAAAGGAGGAGGTAAGCAATCATGCTTTTATTAACTTATGATTCATTTAATTTATACACCCGGTTGAACATTTTTATTGAAGTGAAAATTAGTATATTTCCATTATTTTCAGTCTAAATATTTAATGATTTGTGTTTTATTGATCAGATTGAGAAAGATGTTACTGAAGGAGAACTCCAATATGCCAAAATTCTCAATCGCCTACTTCCGGAAGATATCAAAGTTCTGTCATGGACACCTGTTCCAGAAGATTTTAGTGCTCGATTTGATTGTAAGAACAGGATGTACAAGTACTTTTTTCCTCGTGGAGAGCTTAATATAAAGCTTATGAATGAAGCAGCTCAATATCTATTGGGTACTCATGATTTCCGAAATTTTTGCAAACTTGATGTAAAAAATGGTGTAATAAATTATATAAGGGATGTACAATTTGTTCAGGTGCATTTAAGATGTGCTGATCCATTAGGAAACAGTGCGTATGACCTCTGTGAACTTACAATAAAGGGCAAGGCTTTTCTGTGGCATCAGATACGTTGTATTATGGGTATCTTGATACTAGTAGGGCAAGGTAATGAGGATCCTCAAATAATAAAGAAATTACTGAATGTTGAAGAAAATCCTTGTAAACCTCAGTATAACATGGCAGCAGATTTGCCTCTCAATTTATTTGAATGCGAGTTTGAGGATATTAAACCAGAAGTTCAGGATTCAGAAGCTCTTGAAATTGCAGTTCGTTGTTTGCAAAATGCATGGGGGCAACACACTGTTCAAGCTGGAATGATTCGATGTATGCTTAGTGCTTTGGAGGAGGGGTCTCTATCTGGCAGCAAGTTATGCTTTCAGACAGACTGGCTATTGCAAGGTGTGTGCCCTCGTGTGTATCAGCCACTTTTAAATAGGCCAACATGTGAAAGTTTGGAGGGTAGAATTGAGCATTACAGAAAAAAACAAAAATTGGATTCAAGTGTGCAGTCTGATGTCTCTATCTGATTGTCCAGCAATGCAAGGAAAAATAATGTTGATATGATGTATGTGAAGATTATTTTTAAATTTATTTGTCAATTAATTGTAGTATGTAAAGGGCAAAGAAAATAAAAAAGAATTGGTTAATTCACCAATAAAGTATTACTAAGTTACTAAATTAGTTGTTGTTTTTGTTGTTGTTGTTGTTAATTTTGTTTTTTATTTATTTATGACTTTTATATTAGAAACATATTTTAAGCCTCAGCATTCAATATTTTGAAATACAAAATTATCGTTATTTGTATTTCAGCATGTGTATATTCAGGTCAAATCATCAAAGATTTATAATAATGTATTGTAACTCTGTTCTGAAAAGCATTTGCACTATTTCTCAAAATGAAGTAATTGTAAAGGCCACACCTATGAAACAAAAGTTGTTGTAGACTCATTGAAGACATTGCCATAAGGTTAAATTATAAAAGAGATGGTAAAAATCAGGTTTACTGAAGATGTTTATGAAATAATGATGTATTGTTTGCATCTTAGTAGGTCTAAAAGTGAATTGAAGGCTGATAAGAAAAATCAGATATCTCTACAAATTTGCATTTGGAGATGAATACGATTTCTTTTTCCTCTTTTCAAGCTACAGGTATTAACATGAAAAGTTCCCCTAAAAATTCCCTAATTACCCTTTGCCTCTTGAATTTTACCGTCACCTGAGAGGCATGAAGTGCTGGTTCCTTAATGTACCATGTTATGTACCATGTTCTCTACTTCAGCCTTCAGTTGTAATTTATGCATTGTAAAAATGATATTACCCTCTTTAATGTGATGTCAGGTTTTTCCTTCTTTCTCCTGCTTCCCCTTCCTGTCATTCCATCTTTGCTTCAGTGCCATTCACCTCATCATTGTAGCTGTTGTCTACTCAATAGATAGGTGATAGAATCTCTCACGGGTTTCAATGACCTCATCAGTTGAAAGGCCCCTAAACCATGAGGGAAGAAAGAAAAGAAAAAAGAGAGAGAGAGATAGAAAGAAAGAAAGAAAAAAGTGAAGCTGCAGAAGGCTAGATTTCTAATAAAAGTGATCAGTATAGTGACTACCCACTAATTCTGCTGCAATAAAAAATATAAAAACACTTAATTTCTAATATTGTTATTTATCAAACAGAGTTCAAAATAAAATAACAGTTGCCAATCAATTTCTCTCTTAAATTGCAGCTTAAATCATTAAAAATCTTAGAAACAATGACATGAAAATGTATAGATGGCGTTTGAAATTAATCAACCATTAACCACCATTAATTGTTGATTGATTCATTACTTAGTGATTCTGGGCACATCAGCTGCTAAGGTCATTAATCCCATAAGAGTTGCGCTGGTTGTGTAGTGATCTTCACCTGCTGGATGGCAAGATCTGGCAGCTTCCGGGTTTTCCCCAACCAGGTATCCTTCACCAGCGGGGCACCGCCCCAACCAGAACAAACTCTTAAGTCCCCCAACTTGTCTCCTGGTATGGATGGAAGTGTAGTCTATGTATGTGTGTAAGAGTATGTAAGGGGTGAGGATAGGACAAGAAAGAGGAAGGAAAGATCTTATGCATTCTGAAGCCTATTTGTTAGGGTACTGCACTGGCATTTGCCTGCTATTGATCAGAGCAGCCAGCCACTAGAACTCTCCTCTAGACTGTAGCTGAATTAGACCTAGCTATGAAGCTAATGTTAAAAATCCTGTCACCATCGGGATTCAAACCCTAGATCAGAGGCACTGCAGTAACATCAATTGGTGCCCTGAGCCACCTATGCCTGTTTAACCCCCATATATCTTGGGGGTCTTTTTGGACCCCATGATTAATAATTTATTAATATTTTCTTGAATATTAGCAGGATAATTCCTGTCTTCTAGATATGCTGTTGTGCCATTTTCACATATTTTTCCAAATTTTATTAGAGAATTATTAATATTTTTCATTACATGGCATGGGTTTGACCTAAGGTATAGTCTTTACTTCTCCCATTCTCATTTCAAACATATTGCTATGAACTTCAAAAAATGTGCCTGATACCATCAATTTTTGTCTCGCATTTGATTTATCTTTAAATAACTTTCACGAACTTTTATAAGTATTTCTCCTGTATTATAAATCAACAATGGAGGCTGTGTACAATGGAGGTTATTTGTTTTATGCAATATTTAATATGAATAAATTACATTTATTATGTTATTGAAAATAACTTAGAAAAGGTGTTCTTACATAAAATCAATTATTTACACCTGGTATGTTTCCATACACATTTCTGTGTACTACTTTTGATTTTCAGTAAAGCTTCGGGTCCAAAAAGACCCTAGTTGTAGTACTTGATGCAGATATGGTACAAGGGTTAATGGTTAAAATTTAGGACTATGAGACATGTTTTCTTTGAAAAGTACATCTTTAATCACCAAGGTGTAATCTTCCTACCAACATTTAGACTTTTCATGCTTTCTTCTTCCCTTAGGTCTATAAGTCAGAATATGTATTTACATATTTGTCTTATTTTATTCTCTTAATGTGTATTTTTTATTTTCTCTAGAACTCTTCGTCTGTTTCAGCTACTTTCTTTGTTTTTAATAAATTCTATTTGTGTCATGCTTACTAATGATCGTAAATATATCATTGGAGCTTCTTCCAATCTTTGTCTTTCCCTCTGTGAGCATGCATTCCTCACTATCATACAATGTCATTTATTTAGATACTATGTTAATAGTGTAATCTAATTCTTGTTTGTGTGGTCAATTTTTTTTAATTGTCTAGCCATTAAGTTTGGTGTATCTAGACAGTTTCATTTCAAAATCTTCATTTTCTAAAGCTAATCTGTTATCGAAGTATGCAAAATCTTATTACTTGCGTTGTAATTATATTACACTCCTTAATTTTATTTGGTAGTATTCTTTTCCTAGTACTCCTGTAGATTTTGTTTTTGATTTGATTTTCTCACTCCTATTATTCTGTGATCTAAGATAATTTGGAAGCTACTGTTTGTAAATTAATCTGTTTTTGTCCAGATCACCAATGACCTCCATAGATGATCTAAAGGATCGTTTTTATTTAGCTGTTGGGTTTGGTGTTTTACTCCTACTTTTCTTTTCCATGCCTTTATCATGTGATTTAGGAATAAATTGACCAGCAAATATATTAATGTATAAGAATAACCTCTTTTGTGATGATTGGTGATGTGTTTTCACTTATACTCTGAACTTCGAGTTTTAGTTCAGCAGCAATAGACCAAATCTTCTTAGACAAAACAAAACACACATATACAATCACCACTAATGATACGGGCTCAGTGACCATAATGCACAAATACTCACTCTTCAAATAAATTCCACCTCAATAAAAGTAAACCCAATAAAGGAGACTAGGAAATTTAATGCAAAAAACTTGAACAAACTCATCACGATGTTAACTAATGAATCATGGTCAGGGATATATGAAATATCTGACATCAATCTAAAGTTCAACACCTTCTTTAATACAATCAAACATCATTTCAACATCTCACATCCACTACAGTATCACAAAACAAACAATACACAAAACAGTAAAGCATGGATAACCAAAGGTATAAAAATTTCTTGTGAAAGAAAAAGAGAGCTTCATACACTCACAAAACAACACTCTTGCAATCAACAAATAGTCAGCTACTATAAGCGATACTCAGCCATACTTAAAAAAGTTATAATAAAGGCCAAACAACTGTCAAATGATGAGTACATAAAAAAATCTAAAAATAAAACAAAAGCCATGTGGAACATTGTAAAAAAAACCTTAACAGCAAATGACAAAACAACACAAAATATTGAACTAGTTCATGAACACAAAAGAATAACAAACCCTAATGAAACAGCGAATATATTCAATAAACATTTCTCTGAAATAGCTGGCAAACTTCTGCAAACAAGCAAACCAAAAACTACATCTCAACAATCACCACCTTTCTTTAAAAACTCGATTTCTAGTATGTATATCACAGAAACAACAGAAAAGGAAATACTTCAAATTATAAATAAAATGCAAAATAAACAATCTGCTGGGATAGACAACATTCCAGATTCCTTAATAAAAAAGATTGCTCCATACATCATCAAACCACTAACATATTTATACAACCAATCACTAACTCAGGGCTCCTTCCCAAACATATTCAAAACTGCAGTAATTAAACCTATTCACAAGAAAGGTAACAAACAAGATGTAATGAATTATAGACCAATTTCACTCTTGTCAGGATTTTCAAAAATATTAGAAAAACTCTTCTATGAAAGATTAAAAGCTACCTGATACACTGTAACATTATCACTGACTCACAACATGGATTCAGGGAAAATCGATCAACTGAAACTGCTATATTCGCCTTTATTAATGAAATCCTTATGGCACTAGAAAAAAAAGAAATTCCTGTTGGTCTTTTCCTTGACTTGTCAAAAGCTTTTGACACAATAGACCATAAAATTCTATTGTCAAAATTAGAATCTTATGGAATCCGGGAATTGCTTATAACTGGATAAATCGTATTTAACAGACAGAAAACAAATAGTAGTGTTACCTTACCTAAAAGATAACAAAATAAACAATCATCACTCAGAACCAAGAGATGTGACCTATGGGGTCCCGCAAGGATCTACACTAGGCCCAATTTTATTTCTCATATTTGTAAATGACCTGCCATTAATAATGGAAAACAACAAAACAGTACTTTTCGCTGATGACACGAATATAATATTCAAAGAAAGAACAACAATATCCCTACAAGACAAAGCCAATTGTGCCATTGACAAACTAACTCAATGGATCCACCAAAACAAACTAGTACTAAACAAAGACAAAACAATCACAATGCATTTCCGCAACACTCACTCCCAACAATACTCACCAAATTTAATGTTAGAGGGCAACAGTATAACACAAGCACAGAATACAAAATTTCTTGGAATCACCATACAATCGAACCTCAAATGGAATTCACACCTACAAGATATTAATTTAAAATGAGCAAACTTAATTATGCTCTTAGAATAATAACTAGAAACAGCACCATCGAAACAGCCCGAACAGTGTACTTTGCGAATGTGCACTCTGTTCTCAAATATGGAATAATAATGTGGGGCCAAGCACCAGAGGCTAAGCAGACATTCAAATTACAAAAGAGAATCATCCGAACAATAACAAATACAAAAAGAACAGAGTCCTGTAGACCTCAATTCAAGAAACTTAACATACTTCCACTGCCTTGTATATACATTTACGAAGTTCTCATGTTTGTAAAGAAAATTTAATAAACAACAACACACCTTACAAATTTAACTCAAACTTACACTCATACAACACAAGACAAGCATATAACCTTCATCAACCATTGTGCACAAGTACACTATGCCAAAAGGGTACATTCTCTACAGGAATACAATTCTTCAATAAATTACCTATATATCTGAGAAACATAACAGGAATACACAACTTCAAGAATAAACTTAAACACTTCCTTGGCCAAAAACTTTTTTATAATGTTCAGGAATACATCAGTAACTAATATGTACAAACTGATTTCAGGTGCTGCAGTAGGACTAGGTGTAGGAATAGAAAAAACCTGGCCAAAACCTGCCTCCTGCTCCTTACCATTTCAAGATTGGACAATTATATGCTAACATTATTACTATATGTAGCAGTTATGATAATTAATATTATGTACTATTTTATGTGTTATTTTTACTATTATTACTATTACTATTATTATATTATAGTTATTATATTATAGTTATTATATTATAGTAGCAGTAGAATGACAGTAACAAGTAAATTTTAATTTTACATTAAACATAAAACTACAATTCTAAAATGTTAAATATTTTGCTACTAAAAATAATTGTATACTGTATAATATCTTAATCTACCTGTAAAAAGTATTGTATAATTCTTAGGGCAATGACTCCATCTCGATCAGGTTTTCCTGTCCAGTTTCCCTGGTCCTTTGAGCAAATGCTGAGATGGCCCCTTGCTTTGCTTCTGGACAGTAAATGTAACTTCCCTCTCTCCACCCAATATACATTGACTCGTCATACACGATTGTAATTGTATATGTGACTCAATAAATTATTATTATTATTATTATTATTATTATTATTATTATTAGTTATTCATTTTTACTCTGAATTTAAATTAACCTTTCTAGTGCTTTTATCAGGCCATTAATTTCCTCTTATCTGAGAATTAGTCAAAGTTTTCTTTCTGATCACTGTGTGAATACTTTCTCATAGTGCACAAATATTAGGTTAGTTGTTAAATGTAAAATCTGTTTCTGACAATTGGTTGATTTGTAACATTCCTTGCCTGTGGAACATTTTGTTTTCTTTTTATTACTTGGAGAGACAACTTAATTTCTAGTGTTGGTTGTTGTTGTTATTGTTTTGGATTGTTTTCTATTTTTTTTATTTATTAAATATTAGAAGGGTAAAGCAGTTTTCCTCATTTCAAGCCCAATTTCCTAATACCAATTGCTCATAAATTGTACAGTTGTGAATAGGATTTCAAGTAACTTAAGTTAAAATAATGGAAATTTTACCCTGTTTATTTGATTTGGACTGAGTGATATATGATAATGAGTACTTCATACATGGATTTCCTTTTGAAGGCAATGTTTTCTTGTATTTCTTGAGGTGTAATTACCTATCCTACGACTTAGTATGTTTTCAGAAACAACATAGTATCATGCCATGATTGTTGGAGAGAATTTCAAGAATAATAGTAAGTTGAAAGCATTAAAGATTATTTGAAGAATTTATAGGCACTAATTAACTTAAAGTGAAATTAAATTAATGTGACCACATCAAAACTTCTCCTGGAAACATTTTTTACCCCCGAAAAATGATTGACATGAAAGGGATAATTACAGTTGCCATTACCTGTTAAGACCAATAAATATATATTGAAAGGAAAAAGTGCAGAAAAAAATTGCATATTTCCTGAAACCATAGATGGTTATTCACAATTAGATTTCATTATTAGAAGTATTAAAATAAGTACTTATTCACCATACCCATTGTAGAATAAATTAATTTAAAGGCCAACTTAAATGGAAGTAATTGCGTTGTTTGCTCTTAGGTTCAAAATTTATTAAAAACGAATCCTAAGACCTCTAGTTAAACGTTTTTAAAGAAACCATTATTTTGTGTGAATGGATGGATATAATTGACTTGTACTTCCATTTTCAAATGCTGTTCTGCTTCATTGGTTTTCACCTTGGTGTGGCTGAATGTCTCGTTAAGTGAATATTATTCAATTCTGAATTGATTATTATAATTTTAAAAAAATTGAGAATTATTCAAAACCAATTAAAAGAACAGCAGTTTTAACAATTCTAAATTTAAGCTTATTTCGTATTCAGTTTTTTCTGTTCCACAGAGGCTGTCCCATTAGTAAAGACAATAAATGCTCCCAAAGCTTTATTTCAATATTGGTCCTGACTTCGACTAACTGACCACTACAAAGATTAAAATTGCAAGGTGACACAAAATGTAATGAAAGGGTTAAGAGTTTATTTTTATTCTGGCAATGTGCCATAGTTGGAAGTAGAACCCTTGGCTCCCCGACGTAGCCATTGAATGAAGGCAAAATAAATTAGAAGGTGCAGGAATTGTATATACAGAAATTTATGAAGAGATGGCGAAGAAAATGGAAAGAACACGTCCAACGCACAAGATGAACGTGGAGAAAAATGTCCCCAAAGACAGGTAAACTTCATTTGTTCTAGATGGCGATTGGCAGGGCGATAGGATTCTAGTGCAGTAAAAATGGAAATGGAAAAAATATTTCTTGGTAAATATTAGTTATCAGTAGTATTAAAGTAGGGGTGTTTAATTAATATGAGTTCTTCTCAGGGGCTGCCATACAAAGCACAGCTAAGATAATGAATCTATGGAACATATGAACAAGTTTCGATGAACTAGAACATTACAAAATTGAGCCAAAAGACACTGAAGGTCGCCTACACGCCGACAATACGTAATTGGAAGTGTGTTTGCCGCGTGGAACACGTACAACGAACCCTCGCTATACTGTCATCGGTTGTCATTCATGATCATGTATTGCCAAAGTATTAAAACTAAAATTAATGAAAACTCAGGTAATTAATCTGAGATCGGAAGTTTTCGCCCTCACTGGCTTCTCTGATCATTGGCTCTATCTTACTTCAAACTCACTGATATTCTCAATCCAGCTTTAATACTCATTCTTTACTGCTCAATTCTTTTGTTAGATTGCAGGATTGTCAGTTGCCACGCTGGGTTTGGCGTGTCCTGCCGGACTTGCCCACGATAGGCGATACCGGTGAACTTTGCGGCTACCGCGGTGCATGCGGTGTTCTTATGTTAAGTGAAAATTTAAGAGGTACTGATGCATAGAGTGTATTGCTACAATCCCTGAATCGCCATCGTTAGTATAGTACATAATAAAAATGTACGTACGGTTGAAGTGATAATATTTATTCTAATAACCCTAGATGAAGCTGTCCATGTAATTTCGTGTGATAATGACTCGAAGCCTGTTTGCGTCTGAGGAGGAACAGACAAATAGATTTTTTTCTAGCTTACCCCATAAGTTGCATTCTTGAATTATATCTAATTTATTTCCGCAGACAACGACGCTCCAGCATGGGGACTCTGATAAAGTCTAATAGGTTGCGGATGTCTCCGGAAAAACAGGAGACTTTTTTAAAGCTAAGCATTCTTTCTTTGGCAGCTATTCTATGTAAGTGTTGCTTCTGTTCATTTATTGTGTTAATTTTATTTATGTAGCTATAATTCTGCTTAATGAAGAATTATTCTTCTAGCTTTTGCCACACGTCTGTTCTCTGTACTGCGCTTTGAGAGTGTCATTCATGAATTTGATCCCTATTTTAATTATCGTACAACTAAGTTCCTAGCAGAAGAGGGCTTTTATAAATTTCATAACTGGTTTGATGACAGAGCTTGGTATCCGTTGGGCAGAATCATTGGAGGTAAGATTCTTTCATTTTCTGAAGTTTGTGCAATTAATTGAAGAATGTGAGGCAGCTTTGAATTTTTTTTCAGGTACTATATACCCTGGTCTGATGGTAACATCAGCTCTGTTATATCATGTAGCATGGCTTGTGAATATAACCATAGACATTCGTAATGTATGTGTGTTCCTGGCTCCACTTTTCTCTAGCCTTACCACAATTGTCACATATCTTCTTACAAAGGAACTGAGAGTAAGTAACAGAGGATAGTTTGTAACAAAACATGGCAGTGATTTAAGTGAGGGAATTCTTATTATGAAATGCTGTTAATTGATTCTGTTTTAAATGATTAAATGCTGTTCCTTTCAGTAATATGATTTTTTATTATGTTTTAGGATTCAGCATCAGGTCTTGTTGCAGCTGCTATGATATCTATTGTCCCTGGCTATATTTCACGATCTGTTGCTGGCTCGTATGATAATGAAGGTAACTTGTTTGTTAACTCTTCAGACATTTTCACTGTCATATGAGATTGCATTCTGCTTGCATTTTGATCTCTCATTGCTGGAGTGGAGTAGTCCTTTGAATTGATTTTTCTAAGTTGTTTAGGAAACTAGCCATGTTTATAATTGTTTCTAGGAGGGCAAAAGATGGTGCAGGAAATATGTATTTGTACTATTGAGAAGATGAGTATATTATAAGTATCATGTATTTTTGTTTTTTGTAATTGAGAGCTCGTTATATTGCAAAGATTTTCTCCAAATTTTCTGCATTCAGACTGTATCTGTCAAAATTGTTTTGAAGGCCAAGCAATTTTGTTGAAGTGTTACTAGGCTGTTATTGGAAATTTCAATGAGGAGAGTCAATTAGTTGATGTCAATTGTGATCTTTTCATTTCAAATTTGCATTTTTGTATGGTTCCTTTTGTGCTTGAGAGACCTTTAAAATTAAATAATTTTAATTCTTAAAATTTACATAAGCCGTTTGTTTTTTATCATTCCGAGTGTCTAAGAGGGGTTTTTGAAAACCCTGGTCCTTTCATAGTAATTTCAAACATTTAAGAACCAAATATAGCTCACCCTGAATTTTATTCATTTGTTTCACTACATCCTTTTATTGTGGTAACATAAGTTATAGAATTGAAGATCTGACTTAATTAGTTGTGTTGTGGATATGGGAAGATTGTTTATTAATTATACACTTAGCAGTTCTATTTTCTTTTAAATTATTTTGAAAAATTTAATTGTTCTTATGATTCTGTGTTCTACAAATTGTGTTATTGTTGCAGGTATCGCTATCTTCTGTATGTTGCTGACTTACTACATGTGGATTAAAGCTGTTAAAACTGGCACTATTTTGTGGTCAACTCTTGCTGCCCTGGCCTATTTTTACATGGTTAGTTTTTTTTTTTTTCCAGAATCATATTATTGCCAATTGTGATAGTATATATGCAATCTGCAACCAGAAATTCAAAACATTTGTAATGTTGTGGATGTAGCAAAGAGGATTGACAAATCACTCTTGTTCTGTTGTATAAATTAGTTGTTATTGTCTGGTTATGATTGCTATTGTAAGCCAAGTAAAAGGAGGTCTGGAGTCCCATCATGGCATTGCTGACTAGAAACTTTCTATAGACAAAACAAAACATAATGAAATCTAGATGTATTTTTGTTTCTGTCACTGTTCAGAAATGTTCAAACACTTTTTAGGTAAAATAATTCCTTTAAAATTTCTTTTGCTCTGTATAATAATGAGTAGTTAGGGAAATGACTTTTTTTGAATTTATATTTGGCATTCCATGAAATGAAATTTCACAATGACAGCTTAAAATAATCGACTTTTTTGCAATTTTGAGGATCGATTATACCAAAAATATTAAAAGTTGTACAAATGTAAATATTTTGAATATCTGTGTGTGATTCGTAACTCAAAGCTATTATTCATTATGTAGGTATCATCTTGGGGAGGATATGTGTTCCTGATCAACCTTATTCCACTTCATGTGTTGACATTGATATGCACAGGAAGATTCTCTCATCGTATCTATGTTGCTTACAGTACATTGTACTGTGTGGGCACCATTCTTTCTATGCAGATAAGCTTTGTTGGTTTCCAGCCAGTGCAAAGTTCAGAGCATATGTTGGTAGGTATTTCAGTGAATGTGAAAGTTTGCTGTTCCATTTATGGTTAATTTTTGTATTTTTTAATTTATTAGATCTGATACAGTAAACTCTTAAAAAATCAAATTAGGGGAAGTCTGTGAGCTTTCTGCAAGTGGTGGTGGAACAAGAACTTTTTAAAATTTTAAACATTATTGATTTAATTTTTACATAAGTGTTTTGTAACTCTTTAAGTAAGCTCTAATAGTCTTTTGTCAGTGGTCGGCAAATCTGCGCTCCGAAGTACAGGCCACACCAGGGGCAATGCAGGGTTGTCTTCCCTTCCCAGCCTTTCGGGATAATGACAAGGGCAGTGGGTACATTAACTTACATTGTAGGTGGAGATATTTTTCTTCAAATAAAATTTGTTCTCCACAATTGTTCTTTAATTAGTGCCCTGTGTATTATTTTAAAAATAATAATATTTTTCATGTAATTTTGAGTGAAAATGGGAAATATTTTCTTCTGAAGTTTCTCTGAAAATTGTGTATTTTCAGAAATGCTTAAACAAGAGTTTCTAAGTAATGCTTCTAAATTTTTCAACTAAAATTTGCATTTATAACCATGGTTTATGCTTCTGTAATATTCTTAAAGTCATATTTCAATTTCGCCAATAGGGGAGCAAAATATTGAGAAAAAATTAAAAATGTCTTTTAGGCACTGGAAAGTAGCTGGGAAGAGGGTGTATCAAACATGAAAAGTTAGCCCAGACTAAAGAGACTAGGTAAGCAACTAGTATGAGAAAGTCTATGCCATTCTGTTGCACCGCTAGTTATTTTTAAACATTTTTCTTTATTTCCTCTTTCTTGCTTTCTCCATCCCATATTTGGTAAGACTGAGTGTAAGAACTTGAAAATGACAAATACTTTTATTTACCCTGTTTTCAAGAAATAAATGGTGGTGCCATAATGTATATTTTGAAAATAACATTTTGGACCAACATGTGAATATATTTTTAATATTCTTTCTCTTTAGGATCATTCTTAAAATCTGTGTATTCTTTAAGCGACTGCTACATAGAATTTTAATTATTACCTTAGATAGTTATGCAAGTATTTTTTAACAAGAAATTAATTTTTTCCAGGCATTGGGGGTTTTTGGCCTCTGTCAACTTCATGCATTTATTGATTATCTTCGCAGCCGAATGACCAAGGATGATTTTGATATGCTCTTCCCGAGCTGTTTTAGGAGCAACAGCTACAATAACGGCTATTGCTGGTGGTGCACTCACCTTGACAGGAAGATCTCGCCATGGACTGGCAGATTTTACTCCTTGCTGGACCCTTCTTATGCCAAAAATCATATTCCTATCATTGCCTCGGTGTCTGAACATCAACCTACGTCATGGTCTTCCTTCTATTTTGATTTACAGATTTTAGTTTTCCTTTTCCCTGCAGGGTTGTATTTTTGCTTCTCTCGTTTATCTGATGCAAATATATTTCTTTGTGTTGTATGGTGTTACCAGCATTTATTTTGCGGTAAGTTTGTTTTCATCTAATTGTATTCTTCATGGAGTATTTATAATTTTAGAGACAATGGGAAACTGGATGTAAAATTAGTTTTATGCTTAAGTTAATCTTCCATATTTATTTGTTGTTTTTTGCTAGTTAAGAAATTTCAATTCATTCAATTATTAAAACTTTTAAACGATCCAGTATTTTGTAAAATATGCATGTAGTTTTTGATGATCATAGGCAAAACTATTTGAGCAATCATTTAATTTATTATTGATAAGTTACACTTTTATTAATTTTTGTTAATATTAGATTAATTCATTATAGACATTTTTGGTGTTGCGTACGTAAATACTTTCATTATGCTTTTTGTTGCACAGGGAGTAATGGTACGTCTAATGTTGGTACTTGCTCCTGTCATGTGCATTCTGTCAGGAATAGCAGTGTCTGCAATGTTGGCTACTTACATGCGGCAAGTGGATGCAAATAAAAATGTTGACAAAAAATCTAAGAAATTTGAGAACAACTATGTAATGAAGAGTGAGGTTAGTAGGTTTGCAATTAACAAATAAAATGAGGAAAGTATAGGGTAGTTTCTGTGAGATGTTTCCTCATTGTATTTTTCATCTAACTAGCAAGTGTATAGAACTTGTAATAATAAAATTCAGTGTTTCTGTGTTATGTCGTTAAATTTTGTTCTGTCGCATGTAATCAACAATTGTTTTGCAGATTGCTACCATGTTTGTGTGTATGATGTGCTTTTTGCTTGTGTCATACACTTTCCACTGCACATGGGTTACCTCAGAAGCTTACAGCAGCCCAAGCATTGTTCTTTCAGCTCGATCTCATGATGGCTCTCGGATAATTTTTGATGATTTTCGTGAAGCTTATTACTGGTTGAGAATGAATACACCTGAGGTAAAAATGAAAATAATAGTTACTTGAAACATAGTAGAATGAAATTATGTACTTAAAAAAAAAATGGAGTTATAAAATTGGTATATCACAAAGAATTATTTTCAAGTTTTTGAATGATCCACAAGTGCAACTTCACAGATGGAATTTGATATCTAGGTCTAGTTTTAATTGGAAGTTCACAGTAATAATTCCTTTTTGTTTGTGACTACTGACCATGCATGGTCCAATTGAAATAATTTAGTGATTGACAGTTGCAAGTGATGGGGGAAAACATTACCAGATTTTTTATCAATGAGCACGTTCCTGAGTCATGGAAATAAACACTTGAAATAAATACTTATAAAGTAACTAAACCATATACTTGCATTGTATAAAGCAGTGGCTTGTTCTGATATGACTACACATGAAGCTATTTTCTAACTTCAATGAATATTACAGTCTACACTGTATTACATAACACTTATTTACATTAATTTACAATGATATGCACACACAAAACTTACAGAACAAAAGCAGAAACATGGACAGCGGGAGGGAAGTTTCACTGCATGATGCTCATGTGTTTCCAGTTCATTAATGGCTACTCAGCTACCTGACTCATCATGATCTCTGATTAGCAGCTTCCATGGAAACTGGAGAGGTGTCTTTACATCACATGCAATAGTCAATCACCAACTTATTTCAGTCTGACCAAAAGCTATAAGTTTGACTTTTTTAATACATTTCAGGAAATAGCTTAACCTTTTTTTGCCTTCAAAACTTTGTATTATAAATTAATTTTTTTTTAAGCATTTTCCATGATGAAACAATGCTTCATTTTGCAGGATGCCCGTGTAATGTCATGGTGGGACTATGGTTATCAGATAACTGCAATGGCTAATCGAACTATACTTGTTGATAATAATACATGGAATAATACACACATATCAAGAGTTGGTCAGGCAATGGCATCTTCAGAAGATAAAGCATATGAAATAATGCGTGAATTGGATGTTGATTATGTACTAGTTATTTTTGGAGGTCTTACAGGGTATTCTTCAGATGGTAAGTGTGGTAACATTGTAAATCATCATTGAAATGCATTGCAGTTACATTTTGATTTCATGTTATTCTTGGTATTGTATCAAATTTTTATCCATTTTTTAAATGAATGTGTACTTACGTTTCACATTTGTCATTGTATTGTAACAATCCTGGTAGCAGTGTTCACACCTTGTGAAGAGAAATCATTTATTAACTTAAAAAAAAAGGCTTCCTTTTTGAAGTTCCCTATCTATTTGGGGAAGTGAGGGCTCATCACAAAGACGATTTGAGAACAAAGAGCCATCATTCTGCAATGCTGGCATACCTTCAACATTTTTAGTTTCCTTTCAGTAGAATTAGGTGAAACTATCCATGAGCATTAAATACTTAATAATTACTTGTGCTAATTACTTTATGTGCTTAACAGATATCAACAAATTTTTGTGGATGGTACGAATTGGTGGCAGTACTGATCGTGGAAGTCATATCAAGGAATGGGACTACTATTCTCCGTCCGGAGAGTTTCGTGTTGATAAGGAGGGCTCTCCAACCCTTCTGAATTGTCTGATGTATAAAATGTGTTATTATCGTTTTGGCCAAGTCTATACTGAAGGAGGTAAATTAGAATATTTAAACATGTTTTAAATGAAATAGTTGATTTCAGGACTTCTCTTACTGAGGAACAAAAACATACGTAAATAAAAATGAATGAATGTTTCCATTCTCGTTCATTGGGTTTATATGGAAAGTTACTGTATTATTATTTAATTTAATTCTTTTTATTTAAGTGTAGTTTGTGGTTATATTTATATAATATTTCATAGTTGGGTGGTTTTGCAAGAAGAAAATAACTCACTAATTCCAAAATCAGAAACATTAAAATATAAATTTTGCATCATTAATAGTAATCTTTCAAATGCAAGAGGCAAATATAATCTGGCTTAGCGTTAATTTTGTTTTGTGTTCTGCGTAATGTTATAAACAAATGGAAAGATACTCCTAAAAAACAAAGATTTTCTCAGGACTGTTTGAATCACAGTTGTTGAAACTATCCTGTTTTCAAAAATCTGAAAGATGTCATGAGTAGAAAGAGTATTTTTGTGCTCTAAAAAACCTTGAAATATGCTTTTAAAAATATCTTGATCTAAATTGACCTAAAAATTCTGAAGTATGCACTTTAATATGCAATTAAAGTTAACAGTATTTTATTACCCCTATAATACTTACTATATAAAATTCAAGGGAAGTATGCGTGGAATAAAAAAAAATATATATTTCTGTGCAAACAAGATATAATCTACCTTACTTCGTAGGAGTAAAAATTGAAATAAATATTCATTGTAGTGAGTACATTGTATGTCTTGTGTTTCTTCCTGGTTTAAAAAATATATCAAGACATACCCTACTTTTGCATAAGTATTTTATCATCTTTACAAAACAGGAAATGGTGAAGAGTTCCCAAGCAGGAATCTGAAGTTTATTTATTTATTAATTTATTTATTATATGGCAACAGCCAAGCTGATATGCATACATCTACAATTACACAGCACTTAACATCATTTATCATAATACATAATGTCACTTAGTGGGTATCAGGATACTTAAAGAGTTCATCAGGACACTTCAATTTCTTGGTTGGCTTGATCCAGTTTCCTCTGGAATGCCATTACATTTCTCATGGACACATGAGAAATGTGGTAAGGCGTTCCAGGCATTTACGATTCTATAGGCAATAAATTGTGCACAAAGGTTGGTCTGCACTCTCTCTTTCTGCAATCTGCTTTGATGTCCTCAAAGTCTATCATCTGGCCGTCTAATGAAAGTTTGCTCAAATTCTTGTATGTCATACTCTCCATTAATAATCTTGTAGGTCTCAATGTCTCAATGTAGGTCGCTTCTTTCTCTTCTGTGCACCAGAGTCGTGAGTCCAAATTTTTGACACCTATCATTGTAGTCCATATTCTGCAGACCCTGTGGCAGTTTAATTATCTTTCGCTGCAATTTCTCCAAATGCGAATGTCCTTTTTTTATAATATGGTGCCCATACAACATTGGCATATTCCAAAATTGGCGTCACATAGGTCATATAGGCCTGTCTAACTAGTGGCACAATTAAGTCAAGAAATGCCTGCCGACTCAGGTAAGCGGGGGCATTAGCCTTTCTGGCGATGGCAGCAACTTGTTTCTCCCACTTGAATTCCTGTGATATGATCAATAATATGATGTTTATTATACATGATCATTCTATTCAATCAAATGACTTAAAACCAATTATTTTATGAAATCAACTCATTAAAGATCATGATCAAATATTTGCTACAAAGACAACTGTTATTTTTTTACTCTATTTTGTCTGGTGCACACTTTCATATATTGAGAGTATTGATATGCCCCATTTATCTTCTATCAGTATGTCTGATAAATATTGTTTGCTTCTTTGTCTGGGGGTAGAATTTCATGTTTGATATTTTCAATGTTCAGATTATGTTTGTCTCTTTCAGGAGAGTGAACACTAAGATTTGAAATAATGTAATGCCCTTACCAACTGAAACATTTTCCAGGCATTTATAATTGGATTCCATTGCAAAACAGTTGCCACCATTCCATTTCGTGTGAATTCTGATTCTGAAATTGGTGTGACAATTCTGTTGCATCACTTATGATCTGTTTTTGTACAATAGAACTGTTATTGAATGTAAAGAGGTACAACTGAAAGAAAAGAAAGTACAACTTCATCCCACAGTCAGTAGACTTTTACGATAATGCTGTGTAAAAGATCCATTTTGTAATAAAAGCAAAATTTTATTGTACCACTGTAGGTTAGTCATCAATAAGTTGTTTTTTTTTAAGCCCTATTTACTTTTTATAGCACATAGTCACTCCAACTTGTTTTAAAATGTCAAAGATCAAGAATCTCATTCTAATTATAGCAGTCAAAGCTTCTCCAGACAAAGAATCAACAGAAACCTAATATTGGAACTAAGGATGCCACTGCACTTAAAGTACAATTGACAGATAAAAACATCTGTTTTCCTACCTGGAAACTCCCATTGTTGCACTTGCTCAACTAAAAGATTTCATATTCTGCTATGTTGCTGACAATTACAATTATAATTATTATTTCACTTTGTTAATTCCACTTTATTATGATTTATAATTAATTAATCCACCTAAAAATGTGTAACTAGAAATTATTATCAAACTTAAACACAAAAAATCTCTTTTGCAAATTGTAATATCACAAACAATGATATAAAACTGCTGGGTGAACCAACTTCTTTTCTTCACTGCACAGAGTAGGAGATGTCTGTTCCTTCTTCTCATAAAGAGTTCTTCCCATCTTTTTGAAAGTCTTCCAACATTTCTTTTTTCTTTAGGTTAGTATTGTCAAATTATTTTTGACGATTGAATGTGTTCTTTTCACTTTCTCCCTGTATTAAGCCTCTATTTCTGTGATATTATAACGTTCAGTTCTGTTATGACCTCGTTTCTTATTTTTGTCTAATATGGAACAACCTTAACTCTTCTGAGGAACCTCATTTCTTCTCCTTTTGTGAAGGCAACCTCTTTTGTTTCCATACATTAGCATTGGGATCGCCATTATTTTATAGTTTTATTGTAGCATCATTTCTTGTGTTGTTGCTGAGAGTTTTATCTGTAGTCCTGCATTTATATTGAAAACGTTGGATTGTAATTTCTATATCTGATATCTACATGTAATTTCTATAATTACAGGCGATGACTGTTTGTAATTAACAGAAATGTGAGACATTTTTCTTGGAACTTATGGAGTATGTGGTGTGCGTGTGGGTTGGTGGGTGGTGGTGTGTGTGCAGGGTGCTTGGGTGCGTGTGTGTTAAAAAGAGTATGTGAAATATGGTGTGTGTGTGTGTGGGGGTTGTTGGTGTGTGTGTGTGTGTGGGGGGGGTGCATGAGTGTGTGTGTTCAATAGAGCATGTGAAATACTGCATCCTTGTATTCGTTGATTAGTTTTCAATAAGTTTTTGCTCCTTCCTGTATTGATCACGCACACACATGTGGTTTTGTGTATTCCTTTCAGTGTTTGAATCTAAAGATGAGGATGTCCCCTAATATTCATAATTTCTGAGGTCTTGGTCTATGTACTTTATCAAATATGTTTATAATGTCTCCAAATGCAATGTGTATCCATATCCATATTACTCTCTCTTCATTTTTTTATAATATGCTTTAGGGTGATGATGATGCCAGAGCAAGAATCTGCTTACTCTTCTTCTAAAACTACATCAGTTATTCGATTCACACATACACTAAATTTAGCCTCCTGCTTATTATTCTAGAATGTATTTGAGTTGCACTATTAAGTTGTCTTATCCCATTGTCGTTTTCACAGTTGTTCCTTTAACCTTCTTTGAAGAGAGAAATTATTTCAGCAGTTGGCCATGCAGATGGTATTTCAAATTTTTTTCAACATTTATTTAGTGAAACTTGCAGTTTCAAAAGGAAACCACAGTATTTCGAGAGTTGAAGTTGAGTCCATCATGAGCACCATCTTTCTTATCGTTTGTTTCTTTCCATCTTGCCTCAGTTCTGATAGCATTATTGAGTCTATTGTGTAATACTCAGAAGTGTCATTTTCTTGATGGTGATTGGATTACACCACAATTTTCTGTAGATTTCTTTCTATGTTTCATGCGCAGTGTTAGTGTGTCTTTTTCCGATGAATTAAACTGTTTTAATATTTTGTGTGCTAATAAATGTGTACTATGGTCATCTTGTTCAATCTTGGTTGCATATTCTTCCCATGCTTGTTGATGGGCTGCTCTTGTAAGATCTTTTGCACAGTTCCTTTTACTTTTGCATACTTATAAATTTCAGGAGTTGATTGTTGGGTTCTTTCTTTTATTTAGTGAATGTGTGAATCAAATGTAAGGAAATTTAAATAGAATATAGTTCAAGAGTAGTGTTCTCAATAAGTATTGACAAATTTCTTTACAAGTAAATTAAGTAATAGGAATTTATCAAGTAGTATAATATGTTTTTATTAAAGCTGTTTTTCACTTTTTGACAGATGATTTATCAATACTGTTACTGTGATGTTTTTAAAACTATTAATTAATTTCACCATTTCATCAACAATTGCCCATTCTACAATGATAAAACTCATCACCCCAGAAGTGACATCACTGTGGAAGGGGTTGATTAGTTTGCATTTATAATGATTAAATATATGTATTTTGTCAATAGGATTATAGACGGCAGAATGAAAATATTGTGTAGACAAAAGAAATGAAACTGCATATTAGACTTATTCATTATTAGTCTATAAAATTCCAAATCAAAATGAATGAAAGAAATAAAAAATAATGAAAAATAAATAATCTTTGTATGATAATTCAAATATTGTGTTTTTGCAGGAAAACCACCTGGTTATGACCGTGTACGTAGTGCAGAAATTGGCAACAAAGACTTCGAATTGGATGTGCTGGAAGAGGCGTACACTACTGAACATTGGCTTGTTCGCATTTACAAAGTAAAGGATTTGCGAAACAGAGGGGTGTAAGATGCTAGGCTGCATTGAGATGGTCAGGAAGGTGTTTGTGCGTGAATGTGATTGTTGTTCATTGATACCTCACACTGGGCCTGGTGAGACTATTTTAACTGCCAGTTTGCCAGGACCCTTTGCAAATGTAAGCCTTAAAAAGAACTCTGTGCTCTCCATGTGGCAGGTCAGTCCTGTACTTGAGAGCTGGGATGTTGATGGTGTGCAATGTGTGTTCTTCCATTTGAATAAATGATATATGTAGATTGTGGCTGGTCAAACGTTTGGTCAATTGAGCAGTCAATTTATACAAGATGTGTATGTGATGAAAGTTAAAATTTTCTTGTAATTACTCCAGATAATTTTGTTAATCTTAATAGAAATATATTGTGAATTATTGATTTATTTATCAATTTCTTGTTTCTGGTTGTAAATAATAATATGGTGATCTTTTATTTGATCATAACTTTGCTAACTGATAATTAGGAAATAGAGGAAAAAAATGTTTAGTGTTTGATAATTTATTGTTGTTTTGTTGATATTTCATCAAATTTGGTCATAAATATTTACTGCATGTAAATGTGGAAATTTTGCCCAGTTTTATACAAAGTACTTCGTAATTGGGTATAATTAGTATTTCCTAAGATAGGAAGTTGCAATATATGTAGTTTTAGATTTTTGGGGTTTGTGAAGTATTGAATTAGTGATTTTTATGGTTAATTGATAGCTTTCTTTTTATAGGGTGAGTTGATATTTTAAAGCATTCCATCTGCATTTTCTTTATATGTGTACAGTGCCATATGAACAAATGTCATCTTGTGATAGCACTGATTTCTGCTGCCTGCATTTATCTTCATAATAAATATACTCTAATTATCTAGTTCATGATACAATACTCTGGTTAATTGACCACCATTTTGACCAGTCCTTTTTAATCAGTGAATTTACTTGAGACAATTGAGCTAGGTCAAATGAGAGGCATGGTTCCTAGATTTAGATGCATGAATTGTGTTCCAGAGACTGTCTCTCACCAGTCAAATTGTTGAAGTCAACATCACATACTGTACAAATTGTAGTGATCTTGTGAAATTTGTTTTCTCTTTCTATACTTTCAAATGCTCATGTTCGTACTCAGTAGGATTGACATTGGCAATGCACCATACTTCATTTAGGGAAAGTGTAATTTGTTGGCAAGAAATTGACGCAATCAAATAGGTTAGATAAATTGTCTATGTCGAGCCAACACTTTATACCTTGTGTGCACATTCATCTTTTATGGCTCAGTGAGGTGTTTCCATGAATCACATTTCTTTGTACAATGACATGAATAAAACACTTATAACATTAACATATATGCCTTTTTATTTGGTGATAATGAAAAATTGACGCATCAAATTTCATTTTCCAGAGATAAATATTCCAAACTAGCATCAGAAAAGTAACAATCATGATAATGTTTTAACTGTTGTGTGATGAAGATTATTTCAGGAATCTAAAAAGAAAATAAATTGTTTTGGAGTTCTTCACATGTTCTGAAGAATTCCAAGAGACTATTGCCACTTTTGTGAACTTAAGAAGGGGTGGTGTATAGCGTCAACTTTCTGAAATTTCCATGGTTGAGTATTGATATCATTACTCTGTGCTGTTATTTTGCAGTTTATTTAGTGATTTGGTGAGATGAAAGAAGTAACTTGGCTTCTAGTTATAATTAGTTGTGTTAGTAACACAACATTGAATTCAAGGTGATGTTGAATTACATTTGGTGAATGAAAATGGTTTCAGTTAGGAAGTGAAAGAGAACTAGTGGTGTTACACAATGGCACAGACTTTCCCGTATTAGTTTTCTATTTCCTTTGGTCTGGCTATTCTGGCTACATCACGTGTTAGGATATTTTCCCCCCGTAGTTTAGCGACGAAAATTCACCGTTTTTTCGCGCTGCATTACATAACTTTCTCTAAGCTATGTATGTTACTCCGTATATACGTATGTATACCGGAAAGTAAAAAACGATAGGAAACACTTTACAGTATACTTAGTATGAAAATATTCTATCAAATCGTAGTAATCCTCTTTATCATGGAAAACAAAAACTTGTATTTGGTGTGCAAATATGCCTACAAAGTTTCTCGGAAGTCCTGAGCAGTGTTGATGCCGAGTGGTGAATTTTGGGGTGGTAAATGTGTGTAAAATACCCGCCTTTGAGTGGAGAGAAAAGGATGGTGAACAGTTGCAGATTGACTCAAAAAGAGACTGGTAAAAGACTAGTTTTTGCTAAAACTGCGGCCAATTGGATCTCAAATTTATCATGAAGTGTTTAGGTCACAACTTTGATTTCGAATTAATTCCGTTGGATTCTAGATCTTATGGCGCTCTTATCTCCTTGGTTACGAATACCGTGCTCCGCTTGTGGTGGAAGAGCGAGCCGAGGCGGCGAATATACACATAGGCCAAGTTGGCCGCTTGCTTGCGACAGCTTTCTATCCCACTTTCCAACCGGTTCTGCATGCGGTTCGCGACCGTCTTCTCTTACTGCCAATGCTGGACAGAATTCGGTCATTGGCGAGAAACCTTTATAACCGATTACGTTCGCTAACATAATGCTTCATTGCATCTCCCAGATTGAGCAAAATGGGAAAATGCACACCGGGATGGTCTTGAGTGTATTTAGACGTGTTTGTAGAAGTGCAATGAAGGGGAAATTGCTTCTAATTTGTAATTTAAAATTTTACTGGGATACCTTCGTCGCTGGGGATACCTTCTTGGCAGTTCACCAGTCCGAGCAAACACGAGTTAGTGCCTTTTGCCAGCGAACCAATGGGTAAAACTAAAAGAATGAAACCCGTTGGTTGAGATAGTATAGATTCCGAGCGCGTTAACTTCTGAGGTCTTTAGTACCGTAAGTGTAGTGCAGGCTATCTCTGTGTTTCACCCCAGCTGGATCTTGAGAACCGATGCCGATCCACATTGTTATGTTGGTAACAGAGTGGAGGTTGTAATGTTGGTCTAGGAAGCAGGCAGGAGCAAGCGAGAGGACAGAAGTGAACGAAGTGTCTTACCAGAGAGTATAAGTCATACAGTGTCGTAAAATAAATGAACTGTTAGCTTTTTCTACTCGTTTTCTTTCACACATAAAACATGGTGTCACGAGTGGCGCTCTAATAACGATTCTAATAAAAGTTTATTAGAGTGCGAAACAATAGTTTTCGAAGAATTCTAACACAGCTAAGAAAGTGTGCACGTGGTTAAATTTTCGGCACGATGAGTGATCAGAACGTTGCAAGTTTTCTCGCCTCACAAACACTACTTCTACAACAATTACAACAGGAACAAGCACAAGAAGCTCAAAAAATGCTGAAATTTTTCGGGTGGTTGGAAAATCTTTCCAAGAATTGAAGACGCAAATGGAGACGATAACGGCCTCATTGAAACAACTACCAGCAGACCAAGCGGAAAGCGGAAACTTTGCTACTAACGGCCACAGTGCGTCGTTCACACAACATATACCATGGCCACAACCCCTGGAAATCGACTCTGGTGATATTTACGATAATTTTGAACTTTTTAAGCAAAATTGGAAAACATACTGTAGTGCGACGGGGATAGACGAGTGGAATAGTAATTTAGAACCCAGAAAAATCAATATATTATTATCGATGATTGGGGATAGAGCAAAGAAAAAATTCTCAAATTTCCATTTGAAAGAAGAAGAAAAAACTACAGTTGAAAATGTATTAAGACTAATAGGTGAACGCCTGTTATCAGAAAGGAATCTTTTGTATGACCGTTACATGTTCCATACGTGCAACCAAAATGAAGACGAATCTTTTGATACATATATATGACTCGCAGGTAATATATTACCTGCGAGTCAGAAAGGCGCTGGATGTGTGCAGATATGATCAGAACGTCACTGCAAGTGAAATGTTGAGGGACAGGCTTGCATTCGGTATAAAAGATATTAATTTAAAAAAAAAGTTTTTGAGAGAAGATCATGAAGCTCTGACTCTGGAAAAGTTAGTTCAGACTTGCAAAGCTCATGAGATATCAGAAATGAGACTAAAAAGTGTATCGACCGAAGAGAAAACAATCAATAAAATTTCAAAAAAAGAGGGTAGAAAAGAGGGTACTACCAGTCAGTTATGTCGCTTTTGTGGAGGAATGCACGAGTTTAAGAAATATCTCTGTCCGGCTTGGGGAAAAAATTGTGCAAATTGTCAAGGTCGTAACCATTTTGCTAAAGTTTGTCTAAAAATGAAACATGATAAAACTAATTGTAAAAGAAACCCTAAATCCAATCAAAAATCTATTAAAGAAATCAGGGAAGCTAAAAGCAGTTCAGAAGATGACAACAGTGACATAGAACTCACTCACACAGATACATTGAAAATATATAAGCTTAATAAAAGTTCCAATGAACAGAGAAAAGGTCGCGTGGAGCTGACACTTCGCTTTGGGCAGCAATGGAAACAAGTGTTCTGTGACCTTGACACATGTTCTGATGTTAATGTTATTGGTTTGAATGACTACTGCAGATTGATGAATAAGAATGATGAATAAGAATGACTACTCCAGATTTATTAACATCGTCATGTCGATTATACAATTTTGGAGGTGAAAGAGTTGAGATTTTAGGAGAAGCTGAAATCCCTTGTAATATAAAAGGAAAGGTTTTTATACTTGTGTTTCTAGTAGTCAATGTAAACCATGGCCCTCTATTGTCTGAAAATGCATATCTTTCTTTGGGATTGGTGAAATATTGTTTCAAATTGGGAGAAGACAATCTCAGTGAGGAATTGGAGGAGGGACGTAAAGGAGCTTTGGAAATAATAAGCGAACATCAATCTCTTTTTGAGGGGTTTGGATGCATGCCTGGAGAAATTTCGCTTGAAATTGATAAGGAAGTGAAACCAGTTGTTCAACCTGCCCGTAGGGTGCCAGTGGCTCTAAGAAAAGATCTAAAAAAAAGAACTGAATATGCTAGAGGAAAATGGAATTGTTATCCGTGAACATCAAACACAGAATGGGTAAATAATATATTACTTGTTAAACGCAATAATTCTTTGAGAATCTGTATTGATCCTATACCTTTAAATGCAGCTTTAAAGCGCCCCCATTTTCAGTTTACCACATTAGATGAAATATTACCAGTGATTGGACAAGCAAAAGTTTTTTCAACGTTAGATGCAAAGAAAGGATTCTGGCAATTGAAATTGACAGAAGAAAGCAGCAAACTGACAACATTTTGGACTCCATTTGGTAGATACCGGTGGCTGCGACTTCCCTTCGGAATATCTCCAGCACCTGAGATTTTTTTCACAGAAGATGCAAGAAGTTACAAATCGTTTAAAAGGCATAGAAATATTGATTGATGATATACTAGTATATGGCTGTGGAAATACCATGAATGAAGCTATGGATGATCACAATCGTAATTTAGACAATCTTCTGACTCGCCTGGAAAGAAATGGTTGCAAGATAAACAGAGACAAAATAAATCTCTGTTAGATATCGGTGAAATTCTTTGGCCATATTTTATCCAGTGAAGGGTTAAAGGTTGACCCGGATAAAACAAAAGCAATAACTCGCATGCCAGTTCCTCAAAATAAGCAAGAGTTATTACGTTTTTTAGGTATGGTCACATACTTAAGTCGCTACATAAAGCATTTAGCTTCAGAGGCTGAGAAATTAAGGCAACTTACAAGAGACGACGTGGATTGGAGATGGACTAAAACTGAAGATGAGACTTTTGACAGATTAAAGAAACTCGTAGCAAATATTGAATCTCAAAAGTACTTTGATGTAAATCAACCAGTGATTTTAGAATGCGATGCTAGCTCCACAGGATTGGGCGCAGTGATTTATCAGAAGGACAAGATTGTCGGATATGCATCTCGTACACTTACAAAGACTGAGAGAAATTATGCCCAAATAGAAAAAGAGTTGCTTTCTATATTGTTTGGTTTTACACGCTTTGATCAGTATCTCGCTGGAAAGGAAAACATACTAGTGAAAACTGATCACAAGCCACTACTAGCAATTTTCAAAAAACCTCTGTTGAAAGCTCCAAAGCGCTTACAACTGATGTTAATGGTTCTACAGAGATATAAATTTGAGGTTCAATTTGTCAAAGGAAAAGAAAACGTGGCAGACGCTCTATCTAGAGCAGCAATAGAATATGAGGTTGAGGAAAAGACTGCTTCTAAGCGGCTAGATATTTTTGAGTTGAGAAATGAATCTTGTATTAGCCAGGAAATTGAGAGGATTAATGTCGAAAAAATGCTACAGATTACACCAGAACGAGTAAATGAGATTCGTGCAGCAACAGAATCGGATATGACAATGCAGAAATTAGTCAGCTATATTACTAGCGGATGGCCAAAACATATTGCTGATGTAGATGAAGCATGCAAAATTTTTTACAAGTATAAGGATGAACTGTCAACACAAACCTAAATTGTATACAGAAATGATAGAATTCTTATTCCGTTTAAATTAAGAAAGAAGATGACTGAAAAAGTTCATATTGCACATTTGGGAATAGAAGCTACACTGAAACTAGCCAGAGATACAATCTTTTGGCCAGGCATGTCGGCAGACATTACGCAGAAAGTACAAAGTTGCGAAATCTGTATGAAATTCATGGACTCACAGCAACAGCCACCGACGCAGACACACAACATTCCAGAATATCCATTTCAATATGTTTCCATGGATGTATTTTTCTCAGAATACAAAGCAAAGAAAGTACCTTTCTTGATCACAGTTGATCATTATTCAGATTTCTTTGAACTTGATGTATTGTCTGACCTATCAGCTGAAACAATTGTACAAACATGTAAGAAGAACTTTAGTAGGAATGGGGTACCTTATAGAGTTTATACGGACAATGGAAAAAATTTCCAGAACAAAATTATGGAAGATTATTCAAGATCGTGGGGTTTTGAATTAGTGACATCTGCTCCCAAACATCAAAGGGGAAATGGGGAAAGCTGAAGCTGCAGTAAAAATTGCAAAGAAGATAGTCAAGAAAGCTAACGAAAGTAATGATGATCTTTGGTATGCTTTGTTACACTGGAGGAATACTCCCAACAAAATAGGATCCAGCCCAGCCCAAAGAATTTTCTCCCGGAGGACGAGAACAGAAATTCCTGCCACAACGAAGCACCTACAACCTGAAGTAATTAAAGAAGTTTCTACAACAATAGAACAAAAAGAAAGTAAAGTAAATATTATTACGATCGCAAAACAAAGAAACTGCCAGATTTAGAAGTGGGTCAGTCTGTTGCCGTACAGCTAAACTCGGATAAAAATCATCTATGGGACAAAGGAACCATTCAAGAGAAACTGAACGACAGGAATTACATTGTGGAAGTAAATAACTAACATTATAGACGCAACATTGTGCACTTGAAGCCATTTCCCAGCCAGCCACTGTCAGAAACACAGTTTCTAATCAGTGAATCCAAGAAATCATCAGTATCTAACAATAATAACAATTCTAGGAAAGAAAAAGAAAAAACAATGTGTACCTCCAGTGCCTCAAATTTTACAAATTCAGAGAGTGGACAGAATTTCACAAATTCAGATAGTGGACAGGCTTCCACCTCAAGACCCTCTAGGAACATTCATTTACCTAACAGACTTAAAGATTATATCATGTACAAATAATTATAAGCTGATTGTGAATTGAGTTGTATTACAGTAGTTTTATTTCATTTATAAACTAGTGGTGCTACAACAGCACTTACTTTCCCGTATTAGAGGAAACAGCTAAGTAGTACTGTAATATTGCACTTTATGCGCTACTAACATCTTCGCTTGGAACTCACTATTTCCATTGCAGTGTTGTCAGAACTATGTAAATTCTACAACAAAAATAGAATGCAAAAGTTTTGTAAGCCTGTATTGGAAAAAGAAGCCTGATACCCTGGAAATATAGAAATGCCTTCCATTGGGCCATGATTAGGCAAGAGTATTTTAAAACCATGCCACAAATTCTCTACTCACTACAAATGGTACAGCATTTGGTGCAAAACTAAATATTTGCCTGCAAATATCAACATAAATTAGACAATTATAACTCCTTTTCATACAGCTCCATTAGGTCACAACAATGACACTAATTCACAGATATTCGCGAGCGCAAAGTGAATTCCATTGTTGCAGACCCTGCATTGTCGCTATTCTGAGAGCTATTAATTCTTTTTACTTATTTCAAATATTTCAAAATAACCAATTTCTAAATATTAATGTGTAAGTCTATAACAAAGTTCGAATGTAAGAAACGAAGAAAGAAATAATATACAAATTGCACATTCTAATTTACGACGCACCCAGCTGTCCGAAGCGCAGTAAATTACAGCGGCCTATTACGTTTGTCCACCAAAATTAAAGAAAAACTACTCGTATTTTGAAAAAATTAAGCATGACCGTATTTATTTTATTTAGTTATTTGTCAAAAAACGAAACAGAATGGCACAGACTTTCCCGTATTAGTTTTCTATTTTCCTGGGTCTTCGCTAGCTATTCGGAATTGCCACATACTCTTTCTAG
>JAHLJT010000631.1:206128714-206211512 GCA_031308135.1 Acheta domesticus | reverse complement strand
GGTTATTTTGACGACAGGACTAAATATGAAATCTGTAGTTCGTTTTTCAATTCATAATATTTTCTATTTCACAGGAGCAAACACTTTTGATTTTCGATATATCAACAACGCTCGTTGCTATCATTTATTCTTAACTAATGTAGGGGTAGGTATTCGAGAAAAAGTACGCGTACAAAATGAGTACATACGAGCTGATTTTGTCTAAACATGAACACTGTATCCTAGTAACATACATCGAACTCTTTCGCAAGTATTCATTTGTTGATTTTGCTTACGAAATTTACAATGAAACTAATAGTAGATAATAGGAGTAATCATAGTGGCAATTACATGTAATACAGATGACACAAAACAGATTGAAAGGGAATTGCAAACTACAAACAACGTTATCTCCCAGTACGATTACCGAGAAGTTATGATTACTTTGTGATTTCACAGTAAGTAATTTTAGGTGTAATCAATTACAACTAATCGATCATGCCTAACACTGAAAGAGATCCTTAAAACATAAAAGTAGATTTTACAATCATTTATAAAAAATAAATGTACACGTAATAACTTCAGGTTTATTTCCGTACTATCCGTTTTTCTTCCTTACATTCTCGCAAACGACTATTAGTACTTATGTAGTATAGAGACAGTTGTCTAATAATGCCTCCTCAAGAGCAGCGATATGTCACTCTCGTATTAATCTTTCATGGTTCGCTCTAATTTTGTGCGTCAGGTGACGTTGAAAACAGAAACTCGAGTCCCACAACGGGAGTTGGGAGTCATGGACGTAAAATGGAGATGGCGGAGCCACACGAGCATTACTTTTGCCTTTTACGGATATTTTACGCATTATTGAATAATTAACTGTACAAAGTGTTTCCAAACTAGCAAAAAAGTTTTCTCGGGCCATAATTCGAAACCAGGAACATAGGTTCCGTGGGAAACTGACTAATCCACGACTAGACCATTCTCAGCTGTTTCCAATCTCTCATCGCGCCCCCCCCCACCGCCCTTGAAAAAGAGATTTCGAAATTTCAGATAATTTCACGAAAATGGAACGGGCGAGCGGGGGTTTTTCTGAAGAAAATAGTATCTTTCCGCTGAAGCATAACAAAACTTTCTCTTTACTGTGCGCAAGAGCATAGTACGGCGAGAAAACCACTTCATTCGTCTCAGAGACCGTAAAAAACGTATTTTACCTCCGAAAATACCTCACGTGTTTGGGCTGACTACAGAGATTTTGTATTTTCTCTATAGAGAAACTGTATGAAGTTTCCATTGTTGGTGCCATGAAAAAGGTTATCTTTTATAGATGTGGTTACTTTAATAGAGGGAATGATGAAAAATTACGTAAGTTCCATTGTCATTAAACATGTCACTCTGTCTGTTAATGTTTAGGAGGCAAAAGGTGTATTTTACCTGTAGATTATGAAAAAACAATGGTGGCGAATTGCAATAAGATAAAAATCACACAGTATTTTTCCAAGGTATCTTGAATCTTAAAATTGCTGTCATGGAACAGTTTTAAAAAGTGACATAAAATACTGCCACCTCAACGTAGTCATCGGGTGTTGAGGAAAGTGTCTATATCCCCCAACGAAAAATATTTAACGGTTTCATATTAAGTGCACGATTTGCGAAGTATTAAGCATTTTGGCCAAGTCTTATTTTGATTTTTTAAAATCAATTTGCCTTTAATGATTTTTCAGACATATTTACTACTCCTCTGGATTTGTGTACCCCTTTTCTGTAGACGTTTTCCGTACATCGTTTGAGTATGCATTACACATTATGCATCACACAAGCCCCACAATTCGCTTTTCTCGCACTACTTCGCACAAATACAATAGAGCACTTAGCGGCGGCTCTTGAGGAGCGCCAGGCAGATTCCTGACGCACGTCGATAACAGTCCAGACTTCCGGCAATGATATTCTACCGTACCAGAGGAGAATTCTACCAGGAAGTGTGGTCTGTTAACTCGAGTACGATGTACATGCAATATATGGGTTTCAGGGCGCGTTCCGGAAAAACTGGTCGATGACAGGGGTGGTCGTTCAATAGAGAGGATCACTGGTCACTGGAGGGTTTTTCAAAGAGATTTCACTGCTCAATGTACAAAGCCGACCGATAGGTTGCGCGGTAAAAACAATTCTTTTCCTCAGCACACACTTGTGAAATGCTCGACAGTTTCTTTAGCTTTAAAACTTTCATGCCAACACCGGTGGCGGCTAACACCATCTCGGCAGAGGCCTGTTACATGTTGTAGAGATGGTGTAGTAGAGGTAAGCGTAAATGCAACGCGTACTAGTGTTTGGAAGTGTTCGAAATGTACTTAATGTGCAACATTTCTGTGAGTTGTTGACTCCTGGAAGAATTGAATTCCTAGAATGATTGCTGTGGATGGTTTTCCAGATCCCCTCCAGACGAATGCCAGCGTGGCAGCGTCGGAGACATGGCAAGCAGAGCTAAGCTGTGAGAACCCCAATGTACTTAATGCGTCTAAAATTTAATTTAATGCGTTAATAATTTAAACAAATATTACGGGATTAATTTCATCATAATTCCCCTAATAAAGAAAAGAATGCTAAGTTTTCGATAAATTGGGGCAAAAACGCAAAAGGTTCAAAAGTAGATAACCTATAGAAGAAGTGAATTTTGAAATCTGGAATTAATGAACAAATTGGTCTAAGATTGCAAGTTTTATCTTTCATGGATGAATATAAAACCTCACTAATCCAACTGTATTAATTCACATAGGATACTCACTGAAGTTTAATAATGTCACCAATGCAGGCTCCACTTACAAAATTTTTTGAATTCCCCTTGCCAGATCTAAGCTCCCTTTTTGGTTTTTATTGAAAAAAAATCTCAGTGTTATTGCTATTTCAGGATGGTGGTACGCCAGAACCTTAGTAAATTTCAGGTGGCACTTGATGTGGCATAAAGACTTAGGACCCCTGCTCAATTGTATTACTGATATTAATAAAACCTTGCAAAAAATAGAACTACATAAATAATTGTTACTTTTCCTCTTCATTACAGTACCCCAATTCTACTTATATAAAGTCTAAAATGAGGGAAAGTTTCAGTATGCCACGTCAATGGGCATTTTGCTTTTAAATTAGAGGCACAAATTCAGTTCATCAAATTACACTAAGACCTCTGGTTACTTCTACTCATTATGCACAGAAATTTTAAGCATTTTAATCATGCAATAATTTGAATAATAACTTTCCTATAACACAACAATAATTATTATATGAATTCTTTTGAAATTTTATCCGTGGACTTACAGTTCAAGTTTATAGATATTCAATAAGTGTTTTTTCTACTGAATAATTACTTTATCAATTATTTCCAAATTTCTACTGGTTTTTCATCAGTTAATTCATTTCATTCGTTTAAGATTATTTTCTCAAGTGAAGAGAAATTTTATTGCCAAATCTTTTCTTTTAGTTTACTTATAGGAATTTCCTAATCAAGCTTTCAGTAGTTACGAAACAATCCATTAAAATTTAAATTTTTTAAAAGTACTCAGGTGATGATTGAAACAACCAATTCAGTCTTTCTGATCACTTAAAGAAGAATGAGAACGCAACCCTTTTATTCAACACACATTCCCTCTTTTTCTTAATGACTTCTTAATATCTTACACCAAATGTAGCATATAAGGGATCTAAAATGATAATAATGAAATTTATTCAATGAATGCATAATGAGAAATGCAATAGTCAAACACTATACAGTAGCCAGGGTAAATAAACCCTAAACTAACAGTCTCCACAAAGTAAAATATATTCATAAATTAATCCTCTCCCAGAAGTAAAATATATTCATCTCATTCTTCAGTAAGTTATCCATTGCCACACCAACAATAGGATTGAAGATTGAAGTAAATATACATTTCCAAAGTTCTTTAAATTTGTATGACTAAATTAATCACATGAGGAATCGAGACTTGCACAAGAAAGCTTTCTATCTTATTATTGACATTTAGACAACTTGAGCACGTCAATAAATAGTGTCTACAAGTGATTTGTGTAAATTCTGCTTCCAGGATTTAGTAGACCTGGATGGACGAGATCAGATTTTATGATCTGGCCAGTTCCATGAGCACACCAGAAATTATTCAAAATTAAATGAAAGTAACGAGTTTTAAAGAGTGGACCAGCCCAAACACAGATATTGAGAAATAACTTATAAAAGTGGATAAAATATACATGTATTACATACCAATCTGATATTTTGCAGCATTTTTAATGCTGTACTCTTATAACACAAAAATGTACAAAAATATTTTGTAGATATTAACATGAATAATTTATTTTGCAGAATGTTGGCCAGAAAATCTTAGTGTCAACCTTGTCCTCTGCAAATTCTCATAACTCCAATTTAGTAAAATGAGGGCGTCAGTGGCCTAGCCAGAAATTCTGTGTTTGAAGAAATGGCTTACTAAGTTACTGGAAGTATTAAAAAATTAATTTGTATGTGTTTTATTGTGTTGCAACTGCTGGATGATGACCCGCTGAAACTATTTCAAATTGAACTTAAGCAGAATAAGATGCGATTAACACAGATATCACAATTTCCCCAAAATGTGGGTTAGGACACTATTGCGCTGATACCAGAGGCGTATCTAGGTATTCAAGGCGCCCACGGCAAGAATTTGCGCCCCCTGTCAAGATACTGCAAATTAGGGTTATTGTAGTTTTAGCTCTGGGGTATACTCTGAATAGTGCCCCTTAGGAGTGGCGTCCATGGCACGTGCCATGTCCGCTATACCGTAGATATGCCTCTGGCTGTTACCCTCAAGTCTGTTAAATTTTGCTCAGCATGAGTAATAGCCCAAAGTTTCAACATAATTATCTACCTTGGAATTGCATTGCACTTTTCCCCATAGTACATAACATACAATTTGTAATAGTTTTTTGACCTTAAATAAATAAATAATTAGATAATAAAAGAGTAAACCTTGCAAGTATTAGATGAAAGATCTCTTATACCTTAATTTAAAAATATAACAAAACATAAAAAAGATTATCATACAAGATTAATATATCAGTTATTCTTAATGATAGGAAAAGCCAGAACCAATAAATTATTTACTGGAGCAAATGTGTTTTCCAACTACAGGTATAGGTGCAAAAATATATCAGTAGGAACACTTATGAAGTGCTACCTCTTATGATTTTGATTATTAATATGCAAATGCGTTTTCTGTTTACTTAAAACCAAATTCGTTCTAAACAACGGCTACGTATTTTAAACAGGCTATTTTCACTTTTAAATTTCATCTGTTCATCCATCTTGCAAGAATAAGAGAGAAGTATACTCTGCATCATCTTCATGAAGACCCTTACCTAATGACAATAGACATTTGTCCTCCGATGTCATCTTGTCTCATCAACAGATGTAAACACAAATAAAAAACTAATTCAAATTGTGACATTCATCTTCACAACTCACTCACACTAACATTCCACTTTCGTTTCCCATCCACCACACCTCCAGCACTTCAACTGTTCTTCTATTTCCGTAAACAAAATCGGAAGCAATCAGGATGACCAACCTCAACGAAATGCAATCGTTTAGTCGCTTAGCGACATCTTTTGGACATCGTTTGTACTATTAGAAAAGCGAGACGAACACTTCATTGTAAGTGCTTCTCTCTATCATTACTTTCTTGTACTGTCGTGCTTTCCTTCTCTCAATAAAGCGCGAAATTTGAAAAAAATGTTCAGCCTACAAGGAGCAGAGAATTTAAAAATTAATTCATTAAGTAACCACTGAAGATGCCTCAAATATGAATTAAAAAACGTTAATTATTTCTTATGAATGCTTAATATTTACAATGAAAACTTTTGTATTTTTACTTTCTCATAAGTTTAGCAAAGATATGTACTAAGTATTATGTAACGAAAATCAATGTATAGATTTTGACGGAAATACACGTTATGGAGGCTCCTGTTGAAAAAAAAGCTTTGATCAAATCATCGGTCGGTCCGTTCGTCCGTGGACAGTCTAACGCCCAAATCGTTCACAAGACCTGTACAATTGTTCCTCGACCACAGTGGCTGTTGATGCCTCAACCAGGCGTCCCAGATGTGTTGCGAGCTCTTTCCCCATCACTTCTGCGGAATTTCCCCAAATAACATATCCAATGAAACAAACTTCATCAGATTTGAAACGAAAAAAGATTCTCCAAAAATACGGACCAACGACATGAGATGCCCCTGACAATTCCATTGGCGGTTTCCTTCAATTCAAATACTTCGTATCAACCAATTATCGCTCCTCTGAGCTGCTCGAAGCCCTATGGTATTTTCTTTTTCTCATACTTTTCTTTCTCGAAGCCTGTCGTTTATTTTTCTTGTTTTGGTCGATTGAAAATGCGAGAAAATAATGCATATTGTTTCTTTTTTATTCATTATAATTGAGAAAATAATATTTCTATCTCAAGTTCGGATGAAAATAATTTTCCTCAAAAATCCCCAAACATTTCCCCATCCATTTATGTTCCTCGTTCTTTATGCACAACGAAAAAAATCCCCATTTTGGAAACAAAATTCCTCTGGGAGTTGTAGCTCCATCGAATGACGGAAACTGCGAAGTGGGCGGAAATGTAAAAAACACTAATATATAATAAAACGTAAGCAGTATGTAAAATATTAAAACGAAGTTAATAAAAGTCCATATTGAAAGATATCTTACATGATTTTATGCGCAGCGTCCGAATCACCACCGTCGCCAAGTATATTCAGCGCACCAGAAATTGTATTATTCACCTCCGGCACCAACATTCCGTCGACAAGCGATTTTTTCCCAAAAGATATCTCCCGCCAGCGGGGCATCGCCCCAGTCAGGCAAGCTCTTAAGCTCCCGACCGGTCTCCCGGCGTGTTTGATAGTGTAGTGCATTTTTGTGTGAGTGTGAGTGTGTAAGGGGTAAGGAATAGAACAACGAAGAGGAAAGATCGCTCGCGATCCGTGGTCAGTTTATTAGGGTATTGCTCTGGCATTTGCCTAACGTTCGTTGGAGAAACCACGGAAAAACCACCGATCAGAGTAGCCAGCCTCTAGAATTCCCCCTCCTGACAGCGAATGAATTCGAACCAGCTATGTAGTATCGAAATTCCTGCCGCCGTCGGGACTCGAACCTAGGACCTCCCGGTCAGAGGCACTGCAGTGCTATTAGTTGATGTCCTGAGCCATATCTCCCGGTAGCTGCGTGATCCACGCACGCACTCTACTTGAAGAGGCGTGCAGTTAACGCCGACGATAGGCGAGGGCATCAATTGATGTCACTGCAGTGCCTCTGACCGGGAAGTCCTACGTTCGAGTCCCAAAGAAGGCAGCATTTTCAACACTAGCTAGACAGCCAACTTGAATTCATTCGCTGTCTGGAGGATAATTCTAGCGGCCGGCTGCTCCGATTGGTAGTGATCAACACCAGGCGAAGCAATACCCTAACAAACCTGCAACAGACCACGCGCGATCTTTTCCTACCTCTTCCTTGTCCTATCCCCTCCCCTTACATACACCCTCTAACATGCACTACTCTACTACACATGCCGAGAGACTGGTCGGGAGCTTAGAGTTTATACCGATTAGGGCTGGGCCACGCTGGAGGGAAATACCTGGTTGGGAAAACCCTGCTAGCCGCCGGTAGGTCGGCACCCGATCTCGCCATCCAGGGGGAAGACCACCACCATCTCCCCAGAAAAAATACACTGTATGTACGGTACTAATGACTTTAGTAGTTAATGCGCCCGGAATCATTATCAATCAATCTAACCGCACCCACCCGCTACCACCACCACTACCCCACCCCTCCACTCTGTTACGCTCCACCCTACCGCCAACGCCCTCTGGAGGTATCTCCAGAGGGCCTTGCTACTGCGCGGCGCCGCTCTGCTCTCTACCCCTTCGCGGTTTCCCTCGTCGGAGCTTGGGTCAAAACTTTTCGCACCATTTTCGATACATCCGATTTCGTTCACAGACGTATAGTTATAAATAGTTAAACATTTTATATAAATGTTCAGAAGAATTGCTTTAATTATATATACATAAAGTTGCACAAAACGTTGAGAACAACAAACTTAGTTTCACAATATATTACATGAAAACTATAGTTGTGCTACAGAATGGCTCAGACTTTCCGTATTAGTTTTCTATTTCCTTGGGTCTGGGCTAACTATTCGAACTTGCCACATACTCTTGCCAGCTGCCATCTATCGCCGCTCAAAGTATTTTTTTGATATTTTTTTAATTTTTCGTTTTTCTAATGATAGAACGGAAATATTAATTTTAGAATATTAAAAAACACTAACAACTCGTCCTAAATGACAATTTATTTTGAAATATTTGGAGTCTTTCTAAGAAAATGGCGTTTAAGCGCTACTTAAAATGCGAAATTTGAAGCTCTTTTTTTATACAAAAGTTTTTAGTTTTTTGAAAAACTTGATTTGAAGTCGTTTTAAGCACAACTCACAAACACAATAGTGCTTACGAATTGCTGGAAATGTGCATATTAACGGTGTGAGAGATCTTTCAAAAAAATTACATTTGTTTAATTTTTGAACTTTATGTCGTATTAAAGAGTGCAATTAGTACCATCCGTTCGAAAAGTTTGAAGAAAACAATTGAAGCCATTTATGCGAAAAAAGCGTTTGATCGTTTCTGAAAATGCGGAATTTTGAGCTAGTTTCACAAAAAATGGTTGAGGTCTCGAGAAACTTTACTGGATATTATTTAAAGCGCATGTACGCATAAATATGATAATGTGAACAAATCGCCACTAATGTAAATATTAACGACGTGAGAGACAAGTCAAAAAAATTATATTTTCGTAATTTTTGAAAAAACAAAAGAATAGAGGAATATGGCGCTTATGTCATCGCATAGAGTACATTAGGCACTATCCCTACAAGAGTTTAAAGGAAAAATTTGGAGCCGTTTTGAGAAAATCTTGTTTTTGTATTTTTTAATTGCACATATTGCACGCAATATTGCGTGAAAACTACTAAAATTTTAAAAAAATGTACAGGACCTTAAAGAAATAATTCACTATGAAGAACAAAGTTTTTTGAAGAAAAAATATCTATCTGCAATTTTAGAGTTGAAGGAAGACGCCGAATAAAATTCAAACTTTCTCAATTTTCGAAAATTCAGAGTATATGTGAAAATTGGACTTATGCCACCTTAATAAGTATGATTTACTCCATCCTTACAATAAATTTAAAGAAAACATTTGGAGCCGTTTTTGAGAAAACTTTGAAAATGTCCGAGGTGCATCATGTAAAGTACCCCCAAAAATTAATGAATGTTTTTCAAAATCGCAGAGCTTTGACTCAAGGCAGATAGGAGTTTCTTCAATTTGGAAAAAATCGTACGCATAGTTTAGGCGCTAGTGTTGTTCATATACACCGGACAGACGGACGGACGTTTTGAAAAGAGCCGCTTTTTCGGTATCAGGGGACCCCAAAACGTGTGTTTTCGTTGAAATCTCGAAATCTATTTTCCGCAGCATTACATAACTTTCCCTACACTACGTGTACTACTTTGTGTATACGTACGTATACGGGGAAGTAACAAGAACAACTCGTCGGGGAACGGTGCCCTCAACTCTCCTGGGAACGCTGTAGAAAGGAGATTTTCAAGGTCTTAGCCTGGAAAGCATTCCTTTCGCAAGACCAGACCTAGAAAACCTCCCGTCTGCCACGTTGGCAGGGAAGTTGAGCGCACCGTTCCCCGAGGGCCCGTCGGCCGAGCAGAATTTTCTACGATCGCGGCACGCTAATAAAATATTCGCTCTGTATATCTCAAGTAAGAATAAATTATTTCAATTTAACAAAAATCTATTATTCTTCCCCCAATGATCGGCTGGATCCACCCCCTGGTGGACTAACTACCACCATCATCTGCGAGGATGAGAAAAACTGGGCAAACCTAGTGGACTAACCACCAGACCTACAGTACAAGAGGAAGGATCCCCCCCCCCTTCCTAGAAGTTGATAATGATGGTGATGATTATTCACACGGTAAATTGAGAGGGGAGTTTTGGCAACTTCGTGGATCAGAAGAACTTTCTTAATTGATCTTCACACATTATTTTTTAAAAGAATCACATGTTCTATCACAAATAAATGGTAGTGTAGAGCAGGAACTCTCACAAAAGTGGGTAACCCTAACAAATGCTGGGTGGAGAGAGTGCTTTTTTGTTCTTCTTTTTAAAGACCCGTGGGTGAAAATCTCTCTATTTTACTTTTTTATTCGCTTGTGTTTTTTTAAAGTTCGAATAAATATTTGTGACCATTTGAACAAACCTAAGGGCAGAGAAAGTTGGGGGAGGGCGGGTGCCGACGAAAGTGTGTATAGGGCCCATGAAATTTATGGAAGGCCCTGCATAGAGGAATATAAAATATCAATGTATTCCTCCATGGTTTTATTACATAGGAACTTAAATATATTTAATTGCATTTTCATTCACTTGGTCCTAAGCACAGAGCACTCTCTTGTCTAGGTCCTAAGCTACGCTCATACCGCAAAGCGAAAGCATCACGTCGTTTCCATGGTAACACACTGCCACTTGTCACATTCTGAAATATGCCAACTAAAGAAAATAAAATGCAATTCACATTAAAATAAATAGATGTTACTAGAGAAATTAATTGCGCAATGCTGTAGTAACTGGTAGTCAAGTAATCATTGCAACTCTGGGGCATCTATGTACTAAATGGGTCCGTTAGACATAAGTTCGTTGGTTTGTTGACGACGATAATTGTCAGACTAAAGTGCAGCTAAAGTGTCTCTCTGAAAAGGGAGGGCAACCCTGTTTTTGTGGCTCTGTAGAGTACAGCTGAACGAGCAGAGATCCAAAGACAAACAAGTGTGTTCTGTACATAGATCTGTGAAGTGGTGTAGAGTGAAGTTGTTATATGTTAAGTGGATCGAGCATTTCTGGTAACTTTTGAGACTCTCAAACAGAAAGGTTATCGTGCTTGCTTCAATTTTTGTTTTTATTGGTAAATTTGTGGTTATAAAATAATTATTGTATGACATTGATGTTTTCGTTTGTTGAAATAATCAGCTGTGTCAAGTATAGTTCTGTGTTTCAGTGAAAATTATTTTCAAAGGGAAAATAAAAAACAAAATACATAGTGTTCTTTATAATTCTACACTTTTGCTGTGTATGAAATGTCATCAGAAGTAGGGAACACAAAGAAAAAGAAGTATTCTCGACAAGAACTAGAAGGTCTCGACAGAGAAGAGTTGGTTAATCGAATATTACAATTAGAAGCATATAATTTTCAGCTCAAAAATACTCTTCAGAAACATTTGACTGAAGTTGAAGGCACTCCACCAAAGGAAGAAAGAAAACGTCCTTTTGATTTTTCAAAACACACACGACGCCATGTGCTTCTCAGATTTTTGTATTTGGGGTGGGACTATCAGGGGTTGGCTACACAGGAAAATACTACAAAAACTATTGAGTATCACATGTTTGCTGCTTTAACAAAAGCGTGTTTGATAGAAAGCCGGCAGACCTGCAATTATCATCGGTGTGGACGCACTGATAAAGGAGTTAGCTCATTTTGCCAAACTATATCTTTGGATTTAAGAAGTAAATTAACAAAGGAGGAGGTAAGCAATCATGCTTTTATTAACTTATGATTCATTTAATTTATACACCCAGTTGAACATTTTTATTGAAATGAAAATTAGTATATTTCCATTATTTTCAGTCTAAATATTTAATGATTTGTGTTTTATTGATCAGATTGAGAAAGATGTTACTGAAGGAGAACTCCAATATGCCAAAATTCTCAATCGCCTACTCCCGGAAGATATCAAAGTTCTGTCATGGACACCTGTTCCAGAAGATTTTAGTGCTCGATTTGATTGTAAGAACAGGATGTACAAGTACTTTTTTCCTCGTGGAGAGCTTAATATAAAGCTTATGAATGAAGCAGCTCAATATCTATTGGGTACTCATGATTTCCGAAATTTTTGCAAACTTGATGTAAAAAATGGTGTAGTAAATTATATAAGGGATGTACAATTTGTTCAGGTGCATTTAAGATGTGCCGATCCATTAGGAAACAGTGCGTATGACCTCTGTGAACTCACAATAAAGGGCAAGGCTTTTCTGTGGCATCAGATACGTTGTATTATGGGTATCTTGATACTAGTAGGGCAAGGTAATGAGGATCCTCAAATAATAAAGAAATTACTGAACGTTGAAGAAAATCCTTGTAAACCTCAGTATAACATGGCAGCAGATTTGCCTCTCAATTTATTTGAATGCGAGTTTGAGGATATTAAACCAGAAGTTCAGGATTCAGAAGCTCTTGAAATTGCAGTTCGTTGTTTGCAAAATGCATGGGGGCAACACACTGTTCAAGCTGGAATGATTCGATGTATGCTTAGTGCTTTGGAGGAGGGGTCTCTATCTGGCAGCAAGTTATGCTTTCAGACAGACTGGCTGTTGCAAGGTGTGTGCCCTCGTGTGTATCAGCCACTTTTAAATAGGCCAACATGTGAAAGTTTGGAGGGTAGAATTGAGCATTACAGAAAAAAACAAAAATTGGATTCAAGTGTGCAGTCTGATGTCTCTATCTGATTGTCTAGCAATGCAAGGAAAAATAATGTTGATATGATGTATATGAAGATTATTTTTAAATTCATTTGTCAATTAATTGTAGTATGAAAGGGCAAAGAAAATAAAAAAGAATTGGTTAATTCACCAATAAAGTATTACTAAGTTACTAAATTAGTTGTTATTGTTGTTTTTTATTTATTTATGACTTTTATATTAGAAACATATTTTAAGCCTCAGCATTCAATATTTTGAAGTACAAAATTATCGTTATCTGGATTTCGTAACAGGCATGTGTATATTCAGGTCAAATCATCAAAGATTTATAATAATGTATTGTAACTCTGTACAGAAAAGTATATGCACTATTTCTCAAAATGAAGTAATTGTAAAGGCCACACCTATGAAACAAAAGTTGTTGTAGACTCATTGAAAACATTGCCATAGGTTAAATTATAAAAGAGATGGTAAAAATCAGGTTTACTGAAGATGTTTATGAAATAATGATGTATTGTTTGCATCTTAGTAGGTCTAAAAGTGAATTGAAGGCTGATAAGAAAAATCAGATATCTCTTACAAATTTGCATTTGGAGATGAATACGATTTCTTTTTCCTCTTTTCAAGCTACAGATATTAACATGAAAAGTTCCCCTCAAAATTCCCTAATTACCCTTTGCCTCTTGAATTTTACCGTCACCTGAGAGGCATGAAGTGCTGGTTCCGTAAGTTGTACCATGTTCTCTACTTCAGCCTTCATTTGTAATTTATGCATTGTAAAAATGATATTACCCTCTTTAATGTGATGGCAGGTTTTTCCTTCTTTCTCCTGCTTCCCCTTCCTGTCATTCCATCATTGCTTCAGTGCCATTCACCTCATCATTGTAGCTATTATCTACTCAATAGATAGGTGATAGAATCTCTCACAGGTTTCAATGACTTCATCAGTTGAAAGGCCCCTAAACCATGAGGGAAGAAAGAAAAGAAAAAAAGAGAGAGAGAGAGAAAGAAAGAAAAAAGTGAAGCTGCAGAAGGCTAGATTTCTAATAAAAGTGATCACTATAGTGACTACCCACTAATTCTGCTGCAATAAAAAATATAAAAACACTTAACTTCTAATATTGTTATTTATCAAACAGAGTTCAAAATAAAATAACAGTTGCCAATCAATTTCTCTCTTAAATTGCAGCTTAATCATTAAAAATCTTAGGAACAATGACATGAAAATGTATAGATGGCGTTTGAAATTAATCAACCATTAACCACCATTAATTGTTGATTGATTCATTACTTAGTGATTCTGGGCACATCAGCTGCTAAAGTCATTAATCCCATAAGAGTTGTGCTGGTTGTGTAGTGATCTTCACCTGCTGGATGGCAAGATCTGGCAGCTTCCGGGTTTTCCCCAACCAGGTATCCTTCACCAGCGGGGCACCGCCCCAACCAGAACAAACTCTTAAGTCCCCCAACTTGTCTCCTGGTATGGATGGAAGTGTAGTCTATGTATGTGTGTAAGAGTATGTAAGGGGTGAGGATAGGACAAGAAAGAGGAAGGAAAGATCCTATGCATTTTGAAGCCTATTTGTTAGGGTACTGCACTGGCATTTGCCTGCTATTGATCAGAGCAGCCAGCCACTTGAACTCTCCTCTAGACTGTAGCTGAATTCGACCTAGCTATGAAGCTAATGTTAAAAATCCTGTCACCATCGGATTCAAACCCTAGATCAGAGACACTGCAGTAACATCAATTGGTGCCCTGAGCCATCTATGCCTGTTTAACCCCCATATCATATCTTGGGGGGTCTTTTTGGACCCCATGATTAATAATTTATTAATATTTTCTTGAATATTAGCAGGATAATTCCTGTCTTCTAGATATGCCTTTGTGCATTTATTAAGCAGGTACCAAACCATTTTCACATATTTTTCCAAATTTTATTAGAGAATTATTAATATTTTTCATTACATGGCATGGGTTTGACCTAAGGTATAGTCTTTACTTCTCCCATTCTCATTTCAAACATATTGCTATGAACTTCAAAAAATGTGCCTGATGCAATCAATTTTTGTCTCACATTTGATTTATCTTTAAATAAATTTCACGAACTTTTATAAGTATTTCTCCTGTATTATAAATCAACAATGGAGGCTGTGTACAATGGAAGTTATTTGTTTTATGCAATATTTAATATGAATAAATTACATTTATTATGTTATTAAAAATAACTTAGAAAAGGTGTTCTTACATAAAATCAATTATTTACACCTGGTATGTTGCCATACACATTTCTGTGTACTACTTTTGATTTTCAGTAAAGCTTTGGGTCCAAAAAGACCCTAGTTGTAGTACTTGATGCAGATATGGTACAAGGGTTAATGGTTAAAATTTAGGACTATGAGACATGTTTTCTTTGAAAAGTACATCTTTAATCACCAAGGTGTAATCTTCCTACCAACATTTAGACTTTTCATGCTTTCTTCTTCCCTTAGGTCTATAAGTCAGAATATGTATTTACATATTTGTCTTATTTCATTCTCTTAATGTGTATTTTTTATTTTCTCTAGAACTCTTCGTCTGTTTCAGCTACTTTCTTTGTTTTTAATATATTCTATTTGTGTCATGCTTACTAATGATCTTAAATATATCATTTGAGCTTCTTCCAATCTTTGTCTTTCCCTCTGTGAGCATGAATTCCTCACTATCATACAATGTCATTTATTTAGATACTATGTTAATAGTGTAATCTAATTCTTGTTTGTGTGGTCAATTTTTTTTAATTGTCTAGCCATTAAGTTTGGTGTATCTAGACAGTTTCATTTCAAAATCTTCATTTTCTAAAGCTAATCTGTTATCGAAGTATGCAAAATCTTATTACTTGCGTTGTAATTATATTACACTCCTTAATTTTATTTGGTAGTATTCTTTTCCTGGTACTCCTGTAGATTTTGTTTTTGATTTGATTTTCTCACTCCTATTATTCTGTGATCTAAGATAATTTGGAAGCTACTGTTTGTAAATTAATCTGTTTTTGTCCAGATCACCAATGACCTCCATTGAGGATCTAAAGGATCGTTTTTATTTAGCTGTTGGGTTTGGTGTTTTACTCCTACTTTTCTTTTCCATGCCTTTATCATGTGATTTAGGAATAAATTGACCAGCAAATATATTAATGTATAAGAATAACCTCTTTTGTGATGATTGGTGATGTGTTTTCACTTATACTCTGAACTTCGAGTTTTAGTTATACATTTTTACTCTGAATTTAAATTAACCTTTCTAGTGCTTTTATCAGGCCATTAATTTCCTCTTATCTGAGAATTATTCAAAGTTTCTTTCTGATCACTGTGTGAATACTTTCTCATAGTGCACAAATATTAGGTTAGTTGTTAAATGTAAAATCCGTTTCTGACAATTGGTTGATTTGTAACATTCCTTGCCTGTGGAACATTTTGTTTTCTTTTTAGTACTTGGAGAGACAACTTAATTTCTAGTGTTGGTTGTTGTTGTTGTTTTTTTGAATTGTTTTCTATTTTTTTTATTTATTAAATATTAGAAGTGTAAAGCAGTTTTCCTCATTTTAAGCCCAATTTCCTAATACCAATTGCTCATAAATTGTACAGTTGTGAATAGGATTTCAAGTAACTTAAGTTAAAATAATGGAAATTTTACCCTGTTTATTTGATTTGGACCTCAGTGATATATGATAATGAGTACTTCATACATGGATTTCCTTTTGAAGGCAATGTTTTCTTGTATTTCTTGAGGTGTAATTACCTATCCTATGACTTAGTATGTTTTCAGAAACAACATAGTATCATGCCATGATTGTTGGAGAGAATTTCAAGAATAATAGTAAGTTGAAAGCATTAAAGATTATTTGAAGAATTTATAGGCACTAATTAACTTAAAGTGAAATTAAATTAATGTGACCACATCAAAACTTCTCCTGGAAACATTTTTACCCCAAAAAATGATTGACATGAAAGGGATAATTACAGTTGCCATTACCTGTTAAGACCAATAAATATATATTGAAAGGAAAAAGTGCAGAAAAAAAATTGCATATTTCCTGAAACCATAGACGGTTATTCACAATTAGATTTTTATTATTAGAACTATTAAAATAAGTACTTATTCACCATACCCATTGTAGAATAAATTAATTTAAAGGCCAACCTAAATGGAAGTAATTGCGTTGTTTGCTCTTGCTCAAAATTTATTAAAAACGAATCCTAAGTCCTCTAGTTAAACGTTTTTTAAAGAAACCTTTATTTTGTGTGAATGGATGAATATAATTAACTTGTACTTCCATTTTCAAATGCTGTTCTGCTTCATTGGTTTTCACCTTAGTGTGGCTGAATGTCTCGTTAAGTGAATATTATCCAATTCTGAATTTATTATTATAATTTTAAAAAAATTGAGAATTATTCAAAACCAATTAAAAGAACAGCAGAAGTTTTAAAAATTCTAAATTTAAGCTTATTTCGTATTCAGTTTTTTCTGTTCCATGGAGGCTGTCCCATTAGTAAAGACAATAAATGCTCCCATAGCTTTATTTCAATATTGGTCCTGACTTCGACTAACTGACCACTACAAAGATTAATATTGCAAGGTGACACAAAATGTAATGAAAGGGTTAAGAGTTTATTTTATTCTGGCAATGTGCCATAGTTGGAAGTAGAACCCTTGGCTCCCCGACGTAGCCATTGAATGAAGGCAAAATAAATTAGAAGGTGCAGGAATTGTATATACAGAAATTTATGAAGAGATGGCGAAGAAAATGGAAAGAATACGTCCAACGCACAAGATGAACGTAGAGAAAAATGTCCCCAAAGACAGGTAAACTTCATTTGTTCTAGATGGCGATTGGCAGGGCGATAGGATTCTAGTGCAGTAAAAATGGAAATAGAAAAAAATATTTCTTGGTAAATATTAGTTATCAGTAGTATTAAAGTAGGGGTGTTAATTAATATGAGTTCTTCTCAGGGGCTGCCATACAAAGCACAGCTAAGATAATGAATCTATGGAACATATGAACAAGTTTCGATGAACTAGAACATTACAAAATTGAGCCAAAAGACACTGAAGGTCGCCTACACGCCGACAATACGTAATTGGAAGTGTGTTTGCCGCGTGGAACACGTACAACGAACCCTCGCTATACTGTCATCGGTTGTCATTCATGATCATGTATTGCCAAAGTATTAAAACTAAAATTAATGAAAACTCAGGTAATTAACCTGAGATCGGACGTTTTCGCCCTCAATGGCTTCTCAGATCATTGGCTCTATCTTACTTCAAACTCACTGATATTCTCAATCCAGCTTTAATACTCATTCTTTACTGCTCAATTCTTTTGTTAGATTGCAGGATTGTCAGTTGCCACGCTGGGTTTGGCGTGTCCTGCCGGACTTGCCCACGATAGGCGATACCGGTGAACTTTGCGGCTACCGCGGTGCATGCGGTGTTTCTTATGTTAAGTGAAAATTTAAGAGGTACTGATGCATAGAGTGTATTGCTACAATCCCTGAATCGCCATCGTTAGTATAGTACATAATAAAAATGTACGTACGGTTGAAGTGATAATATTTATTCTAATAACCCTAGATGAAGCTGTCCATGTAATTTCGTGTGATAATGACTCGAAGCCTGTTTGCGTCTGAGGAGAAACAGACAAATAGATTTTTTTCTAGCTTTACCCCATAAGTTGCATTCTTGAATTATATCTATTTATTTCCGCAGACAACGACACTCCAGCATGGGGACTCTGATAAAGTCTAATAGGTTGCGGATGTCTCCGGAAAAACAGGAGACTTTTTAAAGCTAAGCATTCTTTCTTTGGCAGCTATTCTATGTAAGTGTTGCTTCTATTCATTTATTGTGTTAATTTTATTTATATAGCTATAATTCTGCTTAATGAAGAATGATTCTTCTAGCTTTTGCCACACGTCTGTTCTCTGTACTGCGCTTTGAGAGTGTCATTCATGAATTTGATCCCTATTTTAATTATCGTACAACTAAGTTCCTAGCAGAAGAGGGCTTTTATAAATTTCATAACTGGTTTGATGACAGAGCTTGGTATCCGTTGGGCAGAATCATTGGAGGTAAGATTCTTTCATTTTCTGAAGTTTATGCAATTAATTGAAGAATGTGATGCAGCTTTGAATTTTTTTTCAGGTACTATATACCCTGGTCTGATGGTAACATCAGCTCTGTTATATCATGTAGCATGGCTTGTGAATATAACCATAGACATTCGTAATGTATGTGTGTTCCTGGCTCCACTTTTCTCTAGCCTTACCACAATTGTCACATATCTTCTTACAAAGGAACTGAGAGTAAGTAACAGAGGATAGTTTGTAACAAACATTGCAGTGATTTAAGTGAGGGAATTCTTATTATGAAACGCTGTTAATTGATTCTGTTTTTAAATGATTAAATGCTATTCCTTTCAGTAATATGATTTTTTATTATGTTTTAGGATTCTGCATCAGGTCTTGTTGCAGCTGCTATGATATCTATTGTCCCTGGCTATATTTCAAGATCTGTTGCTGGCTCGTATGATAATGAAGGTAACTTGTTTGTTAACTCTTTAGACATTTTCACTGTCATATGAGATTGCATTCTGCTTGCATTTTGATCTCTCATTGCTGGAGTGGAGTAGTCCTTTCAATTGATTTTCTAAGTTATTTAGGAAACTAGCCATATTTATAATTGTTCTAGGAGGGCAAAAGATGGTGCAGGAAATATGTATTTGTACTATTGAGAAGATGAGTATATTATAAGCATCATGTATTTTTGTTTTTTGTAATTGAGAGCTCTTTATATTGCAAAGATTTTCTCCAAATTTTCTGCATTCAGACTGTCAAAATTGTTTTGAAGGCCAAGCAATTTTGTTGAAGTGTTACTAGGCTGTTATTGAAAATTTCAATGAGGAGAGTCAATTAGTTGTTGTCAATTGTGATCTTTTCATTTCAAATTTGCATTTTTGTATGGTTCCTTTTGTGCTTGAGAGACCTTTAAAATTAAATTATTTTAATTCTTAAAATTTACATAAGCCGTTTGTTTTTTATCATTCCGAGTGTCTAAGAGGGGTTTTGAAAACCCTGGGCTTTTCGTAGTAATTTCAAACATTTAAGAACCAAATATAGCTCGCCCTGAATTTTATTCATTTGTTTCACTACATCCTTTTATTGTGGTAACATAAGTTCTGGAATTGAAGATCTGACATAATTAGTTGTGTTGTGGATATGGGAAGATTGTTTATTAATAATATACTTAGCAGTTCTATTTTCGGATTTTAAATATTTTGAAAAATTTAATTGTTCTTATGATTCTGTGTTCTACAAATTGTGTTATTGTTGCAGGTATCGCTATCTTCTGTATGTTGCTGACTTACTACATGTGGATTAAAGCTGTTAAAACTGGCACTATTTTGTGGTCAACTCTTGCTGCCCTGGCCTATTTTTACATGGTTAGTTATTTTTTTTTCAGAATCATATTATTGCCAATTGTGATAGTATATATGCAATCAGCAACCAGAAATTCAAAACATTTGTAATGTTGTGGATGTAGCAAAGAGGATTGACAATTCACTCTTATTCTGTTGTATAAATTAGTTGTTATTGTCTGGTTATGATTGCTATTGTAAGCCAAGTAAAAGGAGTCTGGAATCCCATCATGGCATTGCTGACTAGAAACTTTCTATAGACAAAACAAAACATAATGAAATCTAGATGTATTTTTGTTTCTGTCACTGTTCAGAAATGTTCAAACACTTTTTAGACAAAATAATTCCTTTAAAATTTCTTTTGCTCTGTATAATAATGAGTAGTTAGGTAAATGACTTTTTTTGAATTTATATTTGGCATTCCATGAAATGAAATTTCACAATGACAGCTTAAAATAATCGACTTTTGTGCAATTTTGAGGATCGATTATGCCAAAAAATATTAAAAGGTGTACAAATGTAAATATTTTGAATATCTGTGTGCGATTCTTAACTCAAAGCTTTTATTCATTATGTAGGTATCATCTTGGGGAGGATATGTGTTCCTGATCAACCTTATTCCACTTCATGTGTTGACATTGATATGCACAGGAAGATTCTCTCATCGTATCTATGTTGCTTACAGTACATTGTACTGTGTGGGCACCATTCTTTCTATGCAGATAAGCTTTGTTGGTTTCCAGCCAGTGCAAAGTTCAGAGCATATGTTGGTAGGTATTTCAGTGAATGTGAAAGTTTGCTGTTCCATTTATGGTTAATTTTTGTATTTTTTAATTTATTAGATCTGATACAGTAAACTCTTAAAAAATCAAATTAGGGGAAGTCTGTGAGCTTTCTGCAAGTGGTGGTGGAACAAGAACTTTTTAAAATTTTAAACATTATTGATTTAATTTTTACATAAGTGTTTTGTAACTCTTTAAGTAAGCTCTAATAGTCTTTTGTCAGTGGTCGGCAAATCTGCGCTCCGAAGTACAGGCCACACCAGGGGCAATGCAGGGTTGTCTTCCCTTCCCAGCCTTTCGGGATAATGACAAGGGCAGTGGGTACAAACTTACATTGTAGGTAGAGATATTTTTCTTCAAATAAAATTTGTTCTCCACAATTGTTATTTAATTAGTGCCCTGTGTATTATTTTAAAAATAATAATATTTTTCATGTAATTTTGAGTGAAAATGGGAAATATTTTCTTCTGAAGTTTCTCTGAAAATTGTGTATTTTCAGAAATGCTTAAACAAGAGTTTCTAAGTAATGCTTCTAAATTTTTCAACTAAAATTTGCATTTATAACCATGGTTTATGCTTCTGTAATATTCTTAAAGTCATATTTCAATTTCGCCAATAGGGGAGCAAAATATTGAGAAAAAATGAAAAATGTCTTTTAGGCACTGGAAAGTAGCTGGGAAGAGGGTGTATCAAACATGAAAAGTTAGCCCAGACTAAAGAGACTAGGTAAGCAACTAGTATGAGAAAGTCTATGCCATTCTGTTGCACCGCTAGTTATTTTTAAACATTTTTCTTTATTTTCTCTTTCTTGCTTTCTCCATCCCATATTTGGTAAGACTGAGTGTAAGAACTTGAAAATGACAAATACTTTTATTTACCCTGTTTTCAAGAAATAAATGATGGTGCCATAATGTATATTTTGAAAATAACATTTTGGACCAACATGTGAATACATTTTTAATATTCTTTCTCTTTAGGATCATTCTTAAAATCTGTGTATTCTTTAAGCGACTGCTACATAGAATTTTAATTATTACCTTAGATAGTTATGCAAGTATTTTTTAACAAGAAATTAATTTTTTCCAGGCACTGGGGGTTTTTGGCCTCTGTCAACTTCATGCATTTATTGATTATCTTCGCAGCCGAATGACCAAGGATGATTTTGATATGCTCTTCCGAGCTGTTTTAGGAGCAACAGCTACAATAACGGCTATTGCTGGTGGTGCACTCACCTTGACAGGAAAGATCTCGCCATGGACTGGCAGATTTTACTCCTTGCTGGACCCTTCTTATGCCAAAAATCATATTCCTATCATTGCCTCTGTGTCTGAACATCAACCTACGTCATGGTCTTCCTTCTATTTTGATTTACAGATTTTAGTTTTCCTTTTCCCTGCAGGGTTATATTTTTGCTTCTCTCGTTTATCTGATGCAAATATATTTCTTGTGTTGTATGGTGTTACCAGCATTTATTTTGCGGTAAGTTTGTTTTCATCTAATTGTATTCTTCATGGAGTATTTATAATTTTAGAGACAATGGGAAACTGGATGTAAAATTAGTTTTATGCTTAAGTTAATCTTCCATATTTATTTGTTGTTTTTTGCTAGTTAAGAAATTTCAATTCATTCAATTATTAAAACTTTTAAACGATCCAGTATTTTGTAAAATATGCATGTAGTTTTTGATGATCATAGGCAAAACTATTTGAGCAATCATTTAATTTATTATTGATAAGTTACACTTTTATTAATTTTTGTTAATATTAGATTAATTCATTATAGACATTTTTTGGTGTTGCATACGTAAATACTTTCATTATGCTTTTTGTTGCACAGGGAGTAATGGTACGTCTAATGTTGGTACTTGCTCCTGTCATGTGCATTCTGTCAGGAATAGCAGTGTCTGCAATGTTGGCTACTTACATGCGGCAAGTGGATGCAAATAAAAATGTTGACAAAAAATCTAAGAAATTTGAGAACAACTATGTAATGAAGAGTGAGGTTAGTAGGTTTGCAATTAACAAATAAAATGAGGAAAGTATAGGGTAGTTTCTGTGAGATGTTTCCTCGTTGTATTTTTTCATCTAACAAGCAAGTGTATAGAACTTGTAATAATAAAATTCAGTGTTCTGTGTTATGTCGTTAAATTTTGTTCTGTCGCATGTAATCAACAATTGTTTTGCAGATTGCTACCATGTTTGTGTGTATGATGTGCTTTTTGCTTGTGTCATACACTTTCCACTGCACATGGGTTACCTCAGAAGCTTACAGCAGCCCAAGCATTGTTCTTTCAGCTCGATCTCATGATGGCTCTCGGATAATTTTTGATGATTTTCGTGAAGCTTATTACTGGTTGAGAATGAATACACCTGAGGTAAAAATGAAAATAATAGTTACTTGAAACATAGTAGAATGAAATTATGTACTTAAAAAAAAAAGAAAATGGAGTTATAAAATTGGTATATCACAAAGAATTATTTTCAAGTTTTTGAATGATCCACAAGTGCAACTTCACAGATGGAATTTGATATCTAGGTCTAGTTTTAATTGGAAGTTCACAGTAATAATTCCTTTTTGTTGTGACTGCTGACCATGCATGGTCCAATTGAAATAATTTAGTGATTGACAGTTGCAAGTGATGGGGGGAAACATTACCAGATTTTTTATCAATGAGCACGTTCCTGAGTCATGGAAATAAACACTTGAAATAAATACTTATAAAGTAACTAAACCATATACTTGCATTGTATAAAGCAGTGGCTTGTTCTGATATGAATACACATTAAGCTATTTTCTAACTTCAATGAATATTACAGTCTACACTGTATTACATAACACTTATTTACATTAATTTACAATGATATGCACACACAAAACTTACAGAACAAAAGCAGAAACATGGACAGCGGGAGGGAAGTTTCACTGCATGATGCTCATGTGTTTCCAGTTCATTAATGGCTACTCAGCTACCTGACTCATCATGATCTCTGATTGGCAGCTTCCATGGAAACTGGAGAGGTGTCTTTACATCACATGCAATAGTCAATCACCAACTTATTTCAGTCTGACCAAAACTATAAGTTTGACTTTTTTAATACATTTCAGGAAATAGCTTAACCTTTTTTTGCCTTCAAAACTTTGTATTATAAATTAATTTTTTTTAAGCATTTTCCATGATGAAACAATGCTTCATTTTGCAGGATGCCCGTGTAATGTCATGGTGGGACTATGGTTATCAGATAACTGCAATGGCTAATCGAACTATACTTGTTGATAATAATACATGGAATAATACACACATATCAAGAGTTGGTCAGGCAATGGCATCTTCAGAAGATAAAGCTTATGAAATAATGCGTGAATTGGATGTTGATTATGTACTAGTTATTTTTGGAGGTCTTACAGGGTATTCTTCAGATGGTAAGTGTGGTAACATTGTAAATCATCATTGAAATGCATTGTAGTTACATTTTGATTTCATGTTATTCTTGGTATTGTATCAAATTTTTATCCATTTTTTTAAATGAATGTGTACTTACGTTTCACATTTGTCATTGTATTGTAACAATCTGGTAGCAGTGTTCACACCTTGTGAAGAGAAATCATTTATTAACTTAAAAAAAAAAGTCTTCCTTTTTGAAGTTCCCTATCTATTTGGGGAAGTGAGGGCTCATCACAAAGACGATTTGAGAACAAAGAGCCATCATTCTGCAATGCTGGCATACCTTCAACATTTTTAGTTTCCTTTCAGTAGAATTAGGTGAAACTATCCATGAGCATTAAATACTTAATAATTACTTGTGCTAATTACTTTTTATGTGCGTAACAGATATCAACAAATTTTTGTGGATGGTACGAATTGGTGGCAGTACTGATCGTGGAAGTCATATCAAGGAATGGGACTACTATTCTCCGTCCGGAGAGTTTCGTGTTGATAAGGAGGGCTCTCCAACCCTTCTGAATTGTCTGATGTATAAAATGTGTTATTATCGTTTTGGCCAAGTCTATACTGAAGGAGGTAAATTAGAATATTTAAACATGTTTTAAATGAAATAGTTGATTTCAGGACTTCTCTTACTGAGGAACAAAAACATACGTAAATAAAAATGAATGAATGTTTCCATTCTCGTTCATTGGGTTTATATGGAAAGTTACTGTATTATTATTTAATTTAATTTTTTTTATATAAGTGTAGTTTGTGGTTATATTTATATAATTTTTCATAGTTGGGTGGATTTGCAAGATGAAAATAACTCACTAATTCCAAAATCAGAAACATTAAAATATTAATTTTGCATCATTAATAGTAACCTTTCAAATGCAAGAGGCAAATATAATCTGGCTTAGCGTTAATTTTGTTTTGTGTTCTGCGTAATGTTATAAACAAATGGAAAGATACTCCTGAAAAACAAAGATTTTCTCAGGGCTGTTTGAATCACAGTTGTTGAAACTATCCTGTTTTCAAAAATCTGAAAGATGTCATGAGTAGAAAGAGTATTTTTGTGCTCTAAAAAACCTTGAAATATGCTTTTAAAAATATCTTGATCTAAATTGACCTAAAAATTCTGAAGTATGCACTTTAATATGCAATTAAAGTTAACAGTATTTCATTACCCGTATAATACTTACTATATAAAATTCAAGGGAAGTATGCTTGGAATAAAAAAAATATATATATATTTCTGTGCAAACAAGATATAATCTACCTTACTTCGTAGGAGTAAAAATTGAAATAAATATTCATTGTAGTGAGTACATTGTATGTCTTGTGTTTCTTCCTGGTTTAAAAAATATATCAAGACATAACCTACTTTTGCATAAGTATTTTATCATCTTTACAAAACAGGAAATGGTGAAGAGTTTCCAAGCAGGAATCTGAAGTTTATTTATTTATTAATTTATTTATTATATGGCAACAGCCAAGCTGATATGCATACATCTACAATTACACAGCACTTAACATCATTTATCATAATACATAAGGTCACTTAGTGGGTATCAGGATACTTAGAGTTCATCAGGACACTTCAATTTCTTGGTTGGCTTGATCCAGTTTCCTCTGGAATGCCATTACATTTCTCACGGACACATGAGAAATGTGGTAAGGCGTTCCAGGCATTTACGATTCTATAGGCAATAAATTGTGCACAAAGGTTGGTCTCTGCACTCTCTCTTTCTGCAATCTGCTTTGATGTCCTCAAAGTCTATCATCTGGCCGTCTAATGAAAGTTTGCTCAAATTCTTGTATGTCATACTCTCCGTTAATAATCTTGTAGGTCTCAATGTCTCAATGTAGGTCGCTTCTTTCTCTTCTGTGCACCAGAGTCGTGAGTCCAAATTTTTGACACCTATCGTTGTAGTCCATGTTCTGCAGACCCTGTGGCAGTTTAATTATCTTTTGCTGCAATTTCTCCAAATGCGAATGTCCTTTTTTTATAATATGGTGCCCATACAACATTGGCATATTCCAAAATTGGCGTCACATAGGTCATATAGGCCTGTCTAACTAGTGGCACAATGAAGTCAAGAAATGCCTTCCGACTCAGGTAAGCGGTGGCATTAGCCTTTCTGGCGATGGCAGCAACTTGTTTCTCCCACATGAAATCCTGTGATATGATCAATAATATGATGTTTATTATACATGATAATTCTATTCAATCAAATGACTTAAAACCAATTATTTTATGAAATCAACTCATTAAAGATCATGATCAAATATTTGCTACAAAGACAACTGTTATTTTTTTACTCTATTTTGTCTGGTGCACACTTTCATATATTGAGAGTATTGATATGCCCCATTTTATCTTCTATCAGTGTGTCTGATAAATATTGTTTGCTTCTTTGTCTGGGGGTAGAATTTCATGTTTGATATTTTCAATGTTCAGATTGTGTTTGTCTCTTTCAGGAGAGTGAACACTAAGATTTGAAATAATGTAATGCCCTTACCAACTGAAACATTTTCCAGGCATTTGTAATTGGATTCCATTGCAAAACAGTTGCCACCATTCCATTTCATGTGAATTCTGATTCTGAAATTGGTGTGACAATTCTGTTGCATCACTTATGATCTGTTTTTGTACAATAGAACTGTTATTGAATGTAAAGAGGTACAACTGAAAGAAAAGAAAGTACAACTTCATCCCACAGTCAGTAGACTTTTACGATAATGCTGTGTAAAAGATCCATTTTGTAATAAAAGCAAAATTTTATTGTACCACTGTAGGTTAAAGTCATCAATAAGTTGTTTTTTTTAAGCCCTATTTACTTTTTATAGCACATAGTCACTCCAACTTGTTTTAAAATGTCAAAGATCAAGAATCTCATTCTAATTATAGCAGTCAAAGCTTCTCCAGACAAAGAATCAACAGAAACCTAATATTGGAACTAAGGATGCCACTGCACTTAAAGTACAATTGACAGATAAAAACATCTGTTTTCCTACCTGGAAACTCCCATTGTTGCACTTGCTCAACTAAAAGATTTCATATTCTGCTATGTTGCTGACAATTAGAATTATAATTATTATTTCACTTTGTTAATTTCACTTTATTATGATTTATAATTAATTAATCCACCCAAAAATGTGTAACTAGAAATTATTATCAAACTTAAACACAAAAAAATCTCTTTGCAAATTGTAATATCACAAACAATGATATAAAACTGCTGGGTGAACCAACTTCTTTTTCTTCGCTGCACAGAGTAGGAGATGCCTGTTCCTTCTTCTCATAAAGAGTTCTTCCCATCTTTTTGAAAGTCTTCCAACATTTCTTTTTTCTTTAGGTTAGTATTGTCAAATTTATTTTGACGATTGAATGTGTTCTTTTCACTTTCTCCTGTATTAAGCCTCTATTTCTGTGATATTATAAACGTTCAGTTCTGTTATGACCTCGTTTCTTATTTTGTCTAATATGGAACAACCTTAACTCTTCTGAGGAACCTCATTTCTGCTCCTTTTGTGAAGGCAACCTCTCTTGTTTCCATACATTAGCATTGGGATCGCCATTATTTTATAGGTTTATTGTGGCATCATTTCTTGTGTTGTTGCTGAGAGTTTTATCTGTAGTCCTGCATTTATGTTCAAAACATTGGATTTTAATTTCTATATCTGATATCTACATGTAATTTCTATAATTACAGGCGATGACTGTTTGTAATTAACAGAAATGTGAGACATTTTTCTTGGAACTTACGGAGTATGTGGTGTGCATGTGGGTTGGTGGGGGGTGGTGTGTGTGCAGGGTGCTTGGGTGCGTGTGTGTTAAAAAGAGTATGTGAAATATGGTGTGTGTGTGTGTGGGGGGGTTGTTGGTGTGTGTGTGTGTGGGGGGGTGCATGAGTGTGTGTGTTAAATAGAGCATGTGAAATACTGCATCCTTGTATTCGTTTATTAGTTTTCAATAAGTTTTTGTTCCTTCCTGTATTGATCACGCACACACATGTGGCTTTGTGTATTCCTTTCAGTGTTTGAATCTAAAGATGAGTATGTCCCCTAATATTCATAATTTCTGAGGTCTTGGTCTATGTACTTTATCAAATATGTTTATAATGTCTCCAAATGCAATGTGTGTTTCCAAATTACTCTCTCTTCATTTTTTTATAATATGCTTTAGGGTGATGATGATGTCAGAGCAAGAATCTGCTTACTCTTCTTCTAAAACTACATCAGTTATTCGATTCACACATACACTAAATTTAGCCTCCTGCTTATTATTCTAGAATGTATTTGAGTTGCACTATTAAGTTGTCTTATCCCATTGTTGTTTTCACAGTTGTTCCTTTAACCTTCTTTGAAGAGAGAAATTATTTCAGCAGTTGGCCATGCAGATGGTATTTCAAATTTTTTTCAACATTTATTTAGCGAGACTTGCAGTTTCAAAAGGAAACCACAGTATTTCGAGAGTTTGAAGTTGAGTCCATGACGAGCACCATCTTTCTTATTGTTTGTTTCTTTCCATCTTGCCTCAGTTCTGATAGCATTATTGAGTCTATTGTGTAATACTCAGAAGTGTCATTTTCTTGATGGTGGTTTCTTGATGGTGATTGGATTGCACCACAATTTTCTGTAGATTTCTTTCTATGTTTCATGCGCAGTGTTAGTGTGTCTTTTTCCGATGAATTAAACTGTTTTAATATTTTGTGTGCTAATAAATGTGTACTATGGTCATCTTGTTCAATCTTGGTTGCATATTTTTCCCATGCTTGTTGATGGGCTGCTCTTGTAAGATCTTTTGCACAGTTCCTTTTACTTTTGCATACTTATAAATTTCAGGAGTTGATTGTTGGGTTCTTTCTTTTATTTAGTGAATGTGTGAATCAAATGTAAGGAAATTTAAATAGAATATAGTTCAAGAGTAGTGTTCTCAATAAGTATTGACAAATTTTCTTTACAAGTAAATTAAGTAATAGGAATTTATCAAGTAGTATATTATGTTTTTATTAAAGCTGTTTTTCACTTTTTGACAGATGACATATCAATACTGTTACTGTGATGTTTTTAAAACTATTAATTAATTTCACCATTTCATCAACAATTGCCCATTCTACAATGATAAAACTCATCACCCCAGAAGTGACATCACTGTGGAAGGGGTTGATTAGTTTGCATTTATAATGATTAAATATATGTATTTTGTCAATAGGATTATAGATGGCAGAATGAAAATATTGTGTAGACAAAAGAAATGAAACTGCTTATTAGACTTATTCATTATTAGTCTATAAAATTCCAAATCAAAATGAATGAAAAATAAATAATCTTTGTATGATAATTCAAATATTGTGTTTTTGCAGGAAAACCACCTGGTTATGACCGTGTACGTAGTGCAGAAATTGGCAACAAAGACTTCGAATTGGATGTGCTGGAAGAGGCCTACACTACTGAACATTGGCTTGTTCGCATTTACAAAGTAAAGGATTTGCGAAACAGAGGGGTGTAAGATGCTAGGCTGCATTGAGATGTTCAGGAAGGTGTTTGTGCGTGAATGTGATTGTTGTTCATTGATACCTCACACTGGGCCTGGTGAGACTATTTTAACTGCCAGTTTGCCAGGACCCTTTGCAAATGTAAGCCTTAAAAAGAACTCTGTGCTCTCCATGTGGCAGGTCAGTCCTGTACTTGAGAGCTGGGATGTTGATGGTGTGCAATGTGTGTTCTTCCATTTGAATAAATGATATATGTAGATTGTGGCTGGTCAAACGTTTGGTCAATTGAGCAGTCAATTTATACAAGATGTGTATGTGATGAAAGTTAAAATTTTCTTGTAATTACTCCAGATAATTTTGTTAATCTTAATAGAAATATATTGTGAATTATTGATTTATTTATCAATTTCTTGTTTCTGGTTGTAAATAATAATATGGTGATCTTTTTATTTGATCATAACTTTGCTAACTGATAATTAGGAAATAGAGGAAAAAAATGTTTAGTGTTTGATAATTTATTGTTGTTTTGTTGATATTTCATCAAATTTGGTCATAAATATTTACTGCATGTGAATGTGGAAATTTTGCCCAGTTTTATACAAAGTACTTTGTAATTGGGTATAATTAGTATTTCCTAAGATAGGAAGTTGCAATATATGTAGTTTTAGATTTTTGGGGTTTGTGAAGTATTGAATTAGTGATTTTTATGGTTAATTGATAGCTTTCTTTTTATAGGGCGAGTTGATATTTTAAAGCATTCCATCTGCATTTTCTTTATATGTGTACAGTGCCATATGAACAAATGTCATCTTGTGATAGCACTGATTTCTGCTGCCTGCATTTATCTTCATAATAAATATACTCTAATTATCTAGTTCATGATACAGTACTCTGGTTAATTGACCACCATTTTGACCAGTCCTTTTTAATCAGTGAATTTACTTGAGACAATTGAGCTAGGTCAAATGAGAGGCATGGTTCCTAGATTTAGATGCATGAAATTGTGTTCCAGAGACTGTCTCTCACCAGTCAAATTGTTGAAGTCAACATCACATACTGTACAAATTGTAGTGATCTTGTGAAATTTGTTTTCTCTTTCTATACTTTCAAATGCTCATGTTCGTACTCAGTAGGATTGACATTGGCAATGCACCATACTTCATTTAGGGAAAGTGTAATTTGTTGGCAAGAAATTGACACAATCAAATAGGTTAGATAAATTGTCTATATCGAGCCAACACTTTATACCTTGTGTGCACATTCATCTTTTATGGCTCAGTGAGGTGTTTCCATGAATCACATTTCTTTGTACAATGACATGAATAAAACACTTATAACATGAACATATATGCCTTTTTATTTGGTGATAAGGAAAAATTGACGCATCAAATTTCATTTTCCAGAGATAAATATTCCAAACTAGCATCAGAAAGGTAACAATGATGATAATGTTTTAAGTGTTGTGTGATGAAGATTATTTCAGGAATCTAAAAAGAAAATAAGTTGTTTTGGAGTTTTTCACATGTTCTGAAGAATTCCAAGAGACTATTGCCACTTTTGTGAACTTAAGAAGGGGTGGTGTATTGTGTCAACTTTCTGAAATTTCCATGGTTGAGTATTGATATCATTACTCCGTGCTGTTATTTTGCAGTTTATTTAGTGATTTGGTGAGATGAAAGAAGTAACGCTTCTAGTTATTAGTTGTGTTAGTAACACAACATTGAATTCAAGGTGATGTTGAATTACATTTGGTGAATGAAAATGGTTTCAGTTAGGAAGTGAAAGAGAACTAGTGGTGTTACAGAATGGCACAGACTTTCCCGTATTAGTTTTCTATTTCCTTTGGTCTGGCTATTCTGGCTACAACACGTGTTAGGGTATTTTTCCCCCGTAGTTTAGCGACGAAAATTCACCGTTTTTTCGCGCTGCATTACATAACTTTCTCTAAGCTATGTATGTTACTCCGTATATACGTATGTATACCGGAAAGTAAATAACGACAGGAAACACTTTACAGTATACTTCGTATGAAAATATTCTATCAAATCGTAGTAATCCTCTTTATCATGGAAAACAAAAACTTGTATTTGGTGTGCAAATATGCCTACCAAGTTTCTCGGAAGTCCTGAGCAGTGTTGATGCCGAGTGGTGAATTTTGGAGTGGTAAATGTGTGTAAAATACCCGCCTTTGAGTGGAGAGAAAAGGATGGTGAACAATTGCAGATTGACTCAAAAAGAGACTGGTAAAAGACTAGTTTTTGCTAAAACTGCGGCCAATTGGATCACAAATTTATCATGAAGTGTTTAGGTCACAACTTTGATTTCGAATTAATTCCGTTGGATTCTAGATCTTATGGCGCTCTTATCTCCTTGGTTACGAATACCGTGCTCCACTTGTGGTGGAAGAGCGAGCCGAGGCGGCGAATATACACATAGGCCAAGTTGGCCGCTTGCTTGCGACAGCTTTCTATCCCACTTTCCAACCGGTTCTGCATGCGGTTCGCGACCGTCTTCTCTTACTGCCAATGCTGGACAGAATTCGGTCATTGGCGAGAAACCTTTTTAACCGATTACGTTCGCTAACATAATGCTTCATTGCATCTCCCAGATTGAGCAAAATGGGAAAATGCACACCGGGATGGTCTTGAGTGTATTTAGACGTGTTTGTAGAAGTGCAATGAAGGGGAAATTGCTTCTAATTTGTAATTTAAAATTTTACTGGGATACCTTCGTCGCTGGGGATACCTTCTTGGCAGTTCACCAGTCCGAGCAAACACGAGTTAGTGCCTTTTGCCAGCGAACCAATGGGTAAAACTAAAAGAATGAAACCCGTTGGTTGAGATAGTATAGATTCCGAGCGCGTTAACTTCTGAGGTCATTAGTACCGTAAGTGTAGTGCAGGCTATCTCTGTGTTTCACCCCAGCTGGATCTTGAGAACCGATGCCGATCCACATGGAGGTTAGTGTGGATGTTTTTCCCATCCGGATCACTAACCCTAGCGGAGCACCTGCGCAATCGGGTGAAGCTCTTCAGGTCCCGATATGTAGGGTAATGAAGTTGCGTGTGAGTGAGAGTGCGTGCGTGCGTGTATGTAAGGAGATAGGAGGGGGACAAGGATGAGGGAGGAAAGATCGCGCGCTGTTTGATGCTCAGCGCCTCTTTGAGCGCTGTCCTAGCGCTATTGGAGCTCAGGCACGAGTTGGTTCTTTATTCATTCAACTCCGAAAATGTATTCCTGTAATATTTATTGAAGGAGCGAGATACGGTAGCTCCGTACTGTTTTCTGCTGAAGGGTGGATGGAAGGAGGCGACGCCACGAAAGCCTCGAGAATCCAAGAAGAACAGGAACGAAAGTTGGCGAGTGGTACGCGCAGCCATTTACTAGCCAACACTGACCTTTTTATACCTCATCCACAAGGGAAACTCGATGAGATAATCATTCAGATATCTCACCGATTGTCTTCGCAGACTTCGTGTAAGAAGCAGAGCATCCGTGAACGTTAGGGGTCCCCAACATTGAAGGTCGATATTCCTTTTTATCGGTCACATGCGTCTTTAACCTTGCAGCGTGCAACCCTTGAAGTTTGTTAAATGTACTTGTGTGTTAATAGTTATTTAAGATGTAAGTGCCGTAAAGCATCAGGTCACAATACGAGTTTAGAAAATTGCCAAACGAGGCCGTTAGGCCGAGTTTGGTAACCAATTGTGTATTATAATCAGATGTTACGACACGAATATCGTACTTTTATCCACTTCGTAAACATTTGTTAGAGTTAATGTGAAATTTTCTTATTGCATTTGAAAACGATGTTTTAATTTTGGGCGGTACTTTACATAAAGCCCCTGGTATATTTTCCAAATTTTAATAAATGGCTCCATTGTTTTTGATTACATTTTGGTGTTGGATAATGTGAAGAACATTTAAGAAGAAGGTGCAAGTCTCATTTGCGTTGAAGACTCTGATTTTTCGAAAATTGGAAAAAATTCAAATCTTTTCGGTGCCTTCCTACAATTAGATTTATGGTAGAGGTTTCGTCCTTTGATGAAATGCGTTCCTTAAAGATATTTTTTTAATATCATTGGGGGGGGGTCATGTACCCTTTTTCGAAAATCTGAGTACTTTTCGCGTAATTTTGCGTGAAATAGGGCGAGAAAGCAAGCGCTGTTTTAGCACCACTAGTTTTAAAATACAATCTATACTTCAATAATAGGTTTTTAAATAATTTCCTGTACATTTCCCCATAAGTATTTGTAGTTTTTGCGTAATTGTGAGCCACGTATTAACATCACCGCAATTTTAATCTAGGTAATCTAGAAAAGCTCCAGCGCCCAGAGCATCAAAATTCACTTTCAGGGGTAGTACAAGTCACGTCAAGAGTCACTCGAAAGAAGGCGGATTAAGTTGCGACTCTGTGTTATGTACAAACCATACACAGGCTATCCTGCTTGGGATGAAATTAATCGTCGTCTAGGAAAACCTACATATATCGGTAGAGCGGATCACGAGCACAACATTTAGACAAGAATGTAGAATACGGACGTTGAGAAATTTTCATTCACAAACAGAACTATTAGAGACTGGAGCAGTTTGCTTGCGACAATCTTTGAACCCTTTCCTCAAAGCTTGAGAAAATATAAAAATAAATTAGTTCTCTAGCTATTTATTTATATTTTAGTCATTGTATTATTTAAGTTTCTACTGTTAAATTAGTAGTATTTCCTTTTAAATAATTTCTTTAGTTATTATTATTATTATTATTATTTTTCTACTACGTCACGACTAAAGATGTTATGAGTCGACTGAATATAAAATCTACTCCGGGTTGCAACCAGCTACCTAAGGAGCAGATCCTGTGACTGTCAGTGCCTCTACAATACTTAACGCAAAATGTGGGCTGTTCCAAATAAAGCAAATTCTTGCACTTCCCAGTCTTTTGAATTACCGGGGAGTTTAGACAAGTTCTTACTCAAATTTTGCGGAACAAATCCCAGAGCTCCGATAACTATCGGTACGACCTGTTTATTATTATTATTATTATTATTATTATTATTATTATTATTATTATTATTATTATATTTCTATTCATATAGTGCAGTGCAGTGCAGGGTTGTGTTATGTAATGATGGGAAAGAAATGCGAAAGAAATGCATCACAGTTAACCGTTGTGAAGTGAAGTGAAGTAAAATGAATTGGAGTAAGGCTTGCGCTATGAAATTATGTAATATTATTCTTAATTTTTGTTTTTTAAATTAACTACTCTGTTGCAATTTATTGTTAGTCAGTGTAAGCTTTATGCATGTAAAGTTAAGATATTCTCACACGAAGTCATGATATTTAATTTCAGAATTAATAATAAATCTAATTAAGAATTCGTGGTAGCATTAGAAATGGAGTTGTTCCCTCACCCGCTTAAATAGGGTCGGGCAATGCCTCGACTTGTTATTCACAGCGGTCGGATTCGAATTGCAACTTAGGTAAATATTTTTTCTCTTAAAACGTTGCTATCAGAGCACAATGTACTTAATTCAATGGCAACAGTCCATTTTCATGTAAACTTTTGAATTTTCAATAAATTATTAAAGATTTCCCAGAACGGACATTTTTTTCGACGGATATTTACTTTCCCATATACGTACGTATATGTGATATACGTAGTATAGGGAATGTTATGTAATGCTGCGCGAAAAAATGGCCAATTTTCGGCGGAAAAAAAATTAATTGCCGGGCCGTGAAAACGAATAAGTAGATAAAACCAGTTGCTAAATTAAGAAAAAAAAATCCTCTATCTCCTAGTGTGGTCAAAATCCATGATTTGTTGCTTCTTTATACTTAAAAATCGATTGACGGCATTCCGTCCGTCTGTCCGTCTGTGGTCAACGCTAGCGCCTAAACCGTTCGGTCGATTTTCTTCAAAATTGATATTTCCCAGTCGATCTGATTCTAGTGGAAGCTTTGTGATTTTGAAAAAGATTCTTTAAAATTTGGGGGTACTTTATATAAAGCCCCCCGGGGATTTTCAACATTTTCTCAAAAACGGCTCCAAATTTTTTCTTTAAATTTCTTGTATGAATAGAGTAAAATACACTTTTTAACATGGCATAGGTCCGATTTTCACGTACAGCTCTGAATTTTCGAAAATTGTGAAAGTTTGAATTTTTTTCGGCGTCTTTCTCCAACTACAAAATTGAAGATAGAGATTTTTTCTGCAAATAAAATTTGTTCTGCATATTGAGTTCTTTAATAAAGGTCATGTAAATGTTTTTCACAATTTTGGTAGTTTTCGTGCAATATTGCGTGCAATATGTGCAATTTTAAAAAATTACAAAAACAAAATTTTCTCAAAAACGGCTCCAAATTTTTCTTTAAACTTTTGGTAGGGATAGTGGTAAATGTACTCTATCAATGACATAAAATCCATTTTGGTCTATCGGTTGGTTTTTTCAAAAATTACAAAAATGTAAATTTTTTCACATGTTTCTCACGTCGATAATATTTACATTAGCGGCTATTTTTTACATTATTATATTTACGAGGTCATGTGCTTTTAATAATGTCAAGTAAAGTTTCTCGAAAACACAACCGTTTTCTGTGAAAAGTAGCTCAAATTCGGCATTTTCAGAAATGCTCAAACGCCATTTTCTCGTATAAGGCTGCAAATTTTTTCTTGGAACTTTTGTAACGGATAGTACTAACTACACTCTTTAGTATAGCGTAAAGCTTATTTTGAGTTTTTTTTGTTTTTTTCAAAATTACATAATTGTAATTTTTTTGAAAGATCTCTCACATCTTTAAAATGCAAATTACCAGCAATTTGTAAAGATTATTATATTTGTGAGTGTAAGTGCTTCAAATAACTTCAAATAAAGTATTTTGAAAACTCAATCATTTTCTGTGAAAATGAGCTTCAAATTTCCCATTTTTAGAAGTGCTAAAACGCCATTTTCTCTTAAACGGCTCATAATTTTTAAAAGAAAATTGCCATTTACGGGTAGGTTTTTGTGTTCTTTAATATTCTAAAATTAATATTTTTGTTCTACCAATAGGAAACGGAAAAAGTTAGAAAATGACAAAAAAAATTACTTTTGGCGGTGATAGATGGTAGCTGGTAAGAAAGAGTATGTGGCAATTCCGAATAGCTAGCGAAGACCCAAGGAAATAGAAATTTAGTACGGGAAAGTCTGTGCCATTCTGTAGCACCACTAGTTCCTTCTTTTTCAGAATAACACTTTTGAATCAGTCTAGAATATTATATAATATAAAAATACATTGTAAATGAAGGGAGTGTTTCAGAGCATTACAGTGTTCATTGAGAGCCCGAAGGTTACACTTGTCAGGTGTGCGCTTATTTTCATGACATCCCATTGTTTCGAGACGGGGCGGTTGGGCGCTCCCGATTTCCATTACAGGAGGCAGCTGCAGCTTTGAACACTTCAATTTCGAGACCGTGTCAGTGTCGGCTTGTGGTTTCTATTAATATAGTTTCCCAAGTTGGCTGCATGCTAGAGGGCACTCGTGTTCTGATATGTTTGTTAAGAAGCCTTGCAGCCGTGTTTTTCGTCGCAGAAAAGAATTAAAAATAGCACTTTGTTGTTGTGATTTTTACTTTTGTGTTTATGATTGTTGAAAAGGAAAATGTTTGATTACGCTTGTTGATTGTCAAAAATATTCTAAATATTTGGTTGTAATTAACTTTTAACATCATTAATAACGTTACAGGATGGCTTTGTCTGAACGAATCATCTTGTGTGGACAATTTTACATAATGAATATCCTGTGAATATTTATAACTAATGGTGTTACTAGAGCGCCTACTTTCTCGTAAATTTGAAATCGGACAAGTAATATTACATATATAATTAAGGTGCTTTGAAGAATTCTTACTCGTTGTTGGGCGTTATTGTTTTCTGCTGCAAGAAATGCAGTTTTGGATTGTCGAATTTCTGTTGATGTATTATTTTTACATTAAAATTGGATTACGCTCCTTATGCTCTATGATTAGTAATGAGTTTTACAAGTGGTGGCTGAGATGTGTTGATATGGACAAAAATGGCGGTATTATATTATGTATCCGTTGATTCATTGAGTGATTCCGGGCGCGTCAACTGCTAGGGTCATTAGCCCGTAAGTGTAGAGCATGTTTTTTGCTCTGGAGGTGGCGGTGATCTTCCCCCGCTGGATGGAGAGATCCGGCGTCGACTTACCTGTCAACTAGCGGGATTTTCCCCAGCGGGACAAGCTCTAAGCCCCCGACCGATTTCCCGGTATGTGTGGTAGTGTAGTGCATGTAAGTGTGTGTGTAAATAAGGGGTGAAGATAGGACAAGGAAGAGGAAGGAAAGGTCGCGCGCGTTCCTGGCCCATTTGTTAGGGTACTGATTCGGCATTCGCCTGGTGGAGAAATCACGGAAAACTTCCGATCAGAGCAGTTTGAGAGAAGCTAGAATTCTCATCCAGGCGGCAGTTGAATTCCACCCATTCTATCTATATTCATATCTATTCATAGTAGAAAATCCTGCCGCCGACGGGACTCAAACCCTAGGACCGCCCGGTGCAAGTAATTAGTACCAGCTAGAAAAAATACACTGTTTTCTAAATATTTTTCTTCATTTAACTACACGATGACGATTGTATGTATCTCTTGCCTTGTGCACCGACAAGATGTATCATGCAGCCGAAAATATACATTCACAGCACTTGAAGTTAATAACTTCATTTCTTTAGATATTTTTTTCAATGCTCCGAGGAAAACTATTATTCAAAGAGGAACTACCAGAATTTCCCATCCTGTCAGGGTCTGTCTAACTATGTAGATGGGGAAATTGCTCAATACTGCACTTTATTACTGGTCACACGTTAAAGGTATTATGAAGGTAGGACTTCCTTTGTAGATCCGGATATTTCGGCGAGAATGGGATTGGTTTTGGGATCGAAAATTTCATTTGAGCTCACTTTCCACCTCAGCGAATTCATTTTTGCTTTTAATTGCTAATTTCCAATGCGCGCTAAAAGTAGTAGTAGTGCAGTGTCTATGGTTTCGTATATACCCAGGAACTCTGGAAAAATATAAAAAGATATATTTTATTAATTTCCAATGCGCACAGAACTTGAAGGAAACCTTTGCAGCCTCCGACCTTTTTCAGAGCCATCAATGTCTTTATACAGATACCCAAGAACTTGGGAAAAATCTTAAAACAATGAAACAGTTTCGACTGTGATTGATGGATACAAATATTTGATTATGTCACTCCGCCCATTCACACCCTGTGCATACCTTCTGAATACTCTCATTCAGTACTTCACTAATTACACTGCTGATGATGTGTGGCAGCAAGGCTTGAAGGAAGAGGTCTCTCGCCTTTAAGTGTTTGCTATCCACATGTTGCGTTATGGAACTGCAACTTTTTTTTGCATTCTTAGTATGTAAACAGACTCAGTTTAAGTCACAAACATGTATATTTATACACAAAATGTTCGAAAAACAGACTACTTTTCGGTTTTCGAAGAGTTTTTAAATAAACCCAGTCTGGAACGCATCGCCTTTCTCTCTCTTTCATCCTGTAGGATAGATTCATTTAACGTTCATTCACGTTCGTAAATTAGGTGGAGGAAAATTTTGATTTCTTTGAACCTTTTCTTCAGAGCATCTCCATATCAACTAGGGCATCAACCTCATATTTGTGTTTTGATGAAATAACCGACGGATTAACATTTGTCACGAGTTTTGGAACATCGCTGACCTCATCACCCAGGAAAGAAAAGCCTAATAAAAGGACAACTATTTCACAATAAGCTCTGATTGCATAGGCACTGAACAGGGTCAGGTCAAGAGACCCGAAGCCTGTGGCACCGCTAAATAGCGGAACTCCCACCGCATATTCTTCCAGAAATATAATTCATACAAAATGAGTATTATTACTTTCTCGTAGACGGATATATACACGGAGTAATAAACATAGAATTGTAAAAGTTATGAAATCTGATTTGGAGATTTCAACGGAAATGCACACCAATGTGCGGACATTTCTCTCCTTCGTATGGCGACCCGAAAGCTGCGTGGTTGGTCGGCATCCAGCGCTTCAGCGGGGCCAGTGTGAAATTTCGTCCTTTCACTTCCTCCCGCAAGCGGCTTTTAGACTTACTAGCGGACTATGATCCAACAAAATAATGTTCTTACTTAAGTCCTATGCCACACATTTCTTCTGTTTTCACATTCCTTAAGTGTAATAAATTAAATTCATTAAACAATAGTGTATTTGTTGCTTTGGTTGTGGCCATAGGGAGGAAATGAAATACGTTAAAAAAAGTACTAGTAAAAACTTCATAAAGAAAGTGTACAAGAGTAAAACGTAGCTTCTCCTAGCTGCAAAATAAACAACTCCGCTAAGATTAAATCTGTCATCCTGCAAACTTTTTAGGTGTGTTCCTTTCTTGTGCATCTACGAAAAGCAACTTCTGACAAACAAGAATAATGACAGTATACTTTTCTTTCCATTTCTACTAGGCTATTCGATTGTTATGGATGACTTTATTGTTCATAATTTACCTTGCCCGCAATCTTGACATGCCAGAGGTTGAGGAAGGCGGGTTTACGTGTCCAAAGTGGCCCATTACGAATTCTTCTGGAATTGAAAGAATACCTCGGAAACGACCTGTGAGACTAGTCGGCCTACAGAGGTCACGGTGAGGTTCAATCCAGTTGTCTTACTGTTGTTACCTTCGCTATGAACCACCTATTCAGGCAGTTCAGCGGCAAAATTGGTGCACTTGCAGCTTCATTCTGCAACAGCGGGAGGCCTAGTGTTCGAGTCCCGACGGTGACGAATTTTCAACACTAGCTAGATTCTTGATTCGAATTCAGTCCTTTTCTGGAGGAAAATTTTAAAAAGCCGGACTGTGGTTTCCCCGGTCAATAGCAGGTGAATGCCAAAGCAGTACCCTAACAAAAGGGATACGGATTACGCGTGATCTTTACTTCCTCATCCTTGTCCCCTCGTTTCTCCGTACACGCAGTTACGCTTTCATACACTACCCTGCCACATCAGTTGGGAGCTTAGAGCTTCACCTGACTTAAATGTTTCCCCGCTGAGACACCGCCGACGTATAGGTCGTCGCCGGATACCACGTTCGAGTGGAGAAGTAAACTCCTCTCGGTTGATTTATTCGCTTTTCCGGGCGCGACGTCTACGGTCGCATAAACGTAGTTTATATTGTTATCACGTAAGATGGCAGTGATTTTCCCCTGCTGATTGGTGAGATCCGGCGCCAATCTTCAAGTCGGCTTGTGGGGTTTTCCCGCAACCGGATGTCTTCCACCAGCGGAGCACCTCCCCAGCCGGAACAAGCTCTTAGTTCCCGACTGGTCTCGCGGTAGTTCAGTACATGTGTGTGTGTGTGTGTAAGTAAGAGGTGAGGATAGGACTAGGAAGAGGAAGGAAATGTCGCGCGTGGTTCGTAGCCTGGTTAAGGTAAAGATTCCGAGATTCGCTTGGTATTGAAAACCTAGTAAAAGTACCAAACAGAGCAGCCGGCCGCTACAATTCTCCGCAGCGACTGAATTGGATCTAACTATCTAGCTATTGTCGTAAATACTTCCATTATCGGCACGCCAACCATAGGACCTGCTGGTTAGAGACTCTGGACACCGGTTTATGCTCTGAACTTAAGCATCTATACTTCGGTTTTTATAACATGGTGCGTCAAGGTTTGTCTTCACGATGGAGTATCTCACGCATTTCGCGTCTTTCTCAAGCACTGCTTGACACGATCGCGATTACGCGACATCTAGCGGCACGACCGAGAAAGATGCGAAAAGCCGTGACATATACCATTGTGAAGATAGGCCTTGACGCGCCACGTTACACAAACCGAAGTATAGGTCGGTTTCACCTGTCGGGATATAACATGCACTACACTTATGGAACTAATGACATCAGTAGTTGACACCTCCGGAATCAGTACTCATTCGTCCTCCACATGTAAGAGTAGAGTAGCGCTATCGTGTTTAAAACCCCCCACGTCCATCGCGCCGTGTGTGAACAGCGACTCCCTGAGCTCATTCACAAACGTGATGAGTAGCGCGAGATGCGCGAGGGCGGAAGCGGGGCGTGGGCAGCGGGCGTCGTTGCATCAGAGCCAAGGCTGGCTCGCGGCGCAGCCGCCACCTCGTCCGGCCGACGCGGTCTCGTCCCCATCCGGCAGCTTGGGGCTCGGTTCACCGCAGGGAGCACCATCGACTGCAGAGATCACGGTTCCTGGTGGAGAATTGTAAGTGGTCTCCCGGACCCCGAGTTTCACGGCGCAACTCGCGCCGTTAGCTGCAAGGAGGAGGCAGTTTGTAGGTGGCTTGTCAGCGACCTTTGGGCAGGATTGGGCATGGGGTTTGTAAACCGGCATCCCCTTTGCAGCTGGCAGCGGATCTCAGACTCACATATAAAGGTCCAGTGGGTAGCACGAACCCCCCTGTCAGGGTTGCCTAGGTTCCGGCGGCACTCACGTCGATAGTTTCAAGGTGGAGGCAGTGAGGAGACGGGTTGGGGGCCCCGAGGCTCCTGGGTCTCGCCCCAGAGGCCCCCTGTTGGGCACTTGGCTTCGTCGTGCCAGTGACCCGACACCCTGGGCAAAAAGGAGGGACTTGTCCCGGTGTATTGTGGGTGGACACCGATAGTGCCTTGATAGCTAGGAGCTCTGAGCTGGCAGGGCGGCATTGAATGGCATTGAATGGGAAGGTTCCCGAGAGGAGTAACTGCGTTCTGACGGGACCCTGATACCAGCCTGTCGGCGTACTTGTGCGCCGGCGAAGGGGGGGGGTGCGGATAAAGACTAACGCTTAGGTGGCCACCCCAGGGAGCAGTCCCCCTGGTAGAACAAGCAATTTGTGTGGAGTGGAAAACAACGCATGGGTCTCTATTATCCCGGTGATCGCCCCCCCTGAAGTCAAGGTCCCGATAGTTTTGCTCGTGCGTTTTCTTCCGCCCGGGAGAAACTACGCTAGTTTAAAGTGGCACTTTGTGCTGGCAGATCACTAAGGTATCCTAAATAAAGTGTCTGATATATTAATCTTCGTGAGTGAGAATCTCACATAACCGAACTCACGAACCAGAGCGAAGCGTGGGGAGTCTCGATAACTGAGTGATTAAAGCAACTGTGCGTAAGTGGGAGATCTAGGTGGTCTCGCGGAATGGGTGTCTTAAACATTGAGTTAATTAATGAAGTGTATATTTTTATTCTTTGAACATGAGTCGAGTGTTCTAATGAAAAACGAAACGCTACTGAAACGTTACATAAAACTTCAACTTCACGAATGAATGTGTCTTTGTTTTAAATTCTGGTTTGGTTCTCTTCTTGTGAATACAATGCTCTATGTTTTAAGGTAATCTTTCAATCAATTGTTGCGAATGATCAAGTGTTTATGGGAGGAACGTTTACCAATTACAGTAGCATTTGAAACCCTGATGTGAGTACACACGCTTGTTTCAAAATTAATAAAAAACTCACTATCGAGCTCGCACTCAACTATAACCATCATGATCATGAGGACCGTGAACTGCAATGTGAACTAGTGGCAGTACAACTTGGTTCAGCCTTTCTTACACTAATTGTTATAGTAATGTGAAATAATAACGCAAATTATCTACTATTTGACCAGAAAAAATGGCCTAGTAGGAGCCGCAGCAGCATCGCAAAACACACACAAAGTACAGTCTGTTTCGGTCATACTGGTTCACATTTGGTGCGCACCTATTGGATAGGAACTTGCATATAGAACAAATGAGGAGCAACTAATGAAAACGCATATTGTTCACTGGTGAAAAAAATTGAGTTTGGTATGAAATGGTGTAATGTAATGAATAATAAACCTTAGAATCAAATAATTAATATTTATGACTTCTAATTATTTCACTTCGCACTTGGGCAAGTCGGATCTTTTCGTGTTGGTAAATTTGACGTGAAATAAACAGATAACAAATTTGGTACAATGGCTAACTTATTCCACGAAATCACGAAAATATCAAGTTACTTGTGACATGCACACCTCTCTCTTCGTATTAATTAAAATCTATGTGATTTATTTACAAACTTAGAAGTTGTTATCTATTTCTTTCTAAATCTTAAACACAGATCTGCAGTGACTCCTATGTTTCTTCAGTTTATATTCCTCACAGTGCAAATTTATATTTTAGTGTGGATCCGCAAACTCTCTCCTATACAGGAAACCGAATAATATATTTCTTTGGAAATCTGGCTCTCTCTCGTATTCTTTCCCCTGTGATTGAGTTTCTACTACCTACTGAAAAATAACACAGATTCTCAACAATGATGCCAATCGTAGTATCAGCAATTATTTATTAAAATTTTGCCAAAGTGATGCTCGGCGAATCCAAGTTTCCTTCGTGCGTAACATCAGCATCCTAGTCTGACAAAATAATCCAAATATCATTAACACATATTTCCATTTCCATTCATATGAGTGCACTCCTTGTAAGTAATGAAATTCCATTCTAATGTCCATTTTACCTTATTCTTAACCTAATCTCAAAATTTGGCCTTGTTATATATCTGAATAGTTTCCTGGCAATGTTCCAGTACCTTGATATGGTTCCAACCATGATAAATACCCACTACTAGGACCACCGCACCAGAACTTGAATCCATATCTAATTGGCTTGCCACGGATAAATTGTTTTGTGCCATGACGTCCAAAATATGGCACCATGCTTTCATCAACAGAGTGATCTTGCACGTGAGGTGCTAAATTTCTACATTTTTCATTTATTGCCACGAGAAGTGGTCGCACTTTTGCAAATTTATCATTTTTGTCTAATTTATCATTATTGAAAACATGTAAATTTGACATAATGTATTTGAAGCGGTCTCTGGACATTGCTTCACTCACCAGGATGTTGTGTACATCTGGTGACATTTCCCAATACATGTCTTTTCTGGGCAAATCTATGTAACCACTAAGTAACAGTATGGCCACGAAACATTTCATTTCGGCCTCAGAACAATCTCCAAGTCTATTTCTTTTCGCGGCATACTGGTTGGTGTACACAACCATCAAGTCAATAACCTCTTCATCAAAAAATAAGTCAAAATATTCTAGAGATGTTCTCTCTTTGTTCTTTACCGTATGTATTGGGGGCCAGGAAGTAGATGGCATCGACAGTTGTTGATTTTTCCAATCGGGTGAAGGCTGTGAAGTAGCATTTGATCTTTTCATTAGTGGAACAGCAGCTTGATAAACTCGTTTTCCTTTTCTTTTGCAAGGAGTGGAAACCGAAGGCTCAGATATTTCTGGAATTGAGTCATTTTCCAGTGTTCGGGATGTTGATGGGAGCGAAATTGAAAATCCTTGGTTTGAAGCAGAATTTTCAAGTTTAGAAGGTTCGTGGAAGTTGATCATGGCCGGTGCGTTGAGTTGACTTGCAGGGACATTATCTATTACCGGCGACTCTTCATTTCCCGAATCTTCGTCAGTCACATCAGCATTAGAATTTGTAGGAGGATATAAAACAATATCTAATCCATCATCAGGCAATGATACGTTTTCATCATTATCCTCCAACATATCAAGCAGTTGTTGAAGGGTAAGATTTTTCCTAACAAACAAAAGAAACTTAGCACATATGATGAAGTTGAAGAAATCGTATAAATAAAAACTTGGCAAACAATTTATAAAACGCAGCAAGAAATGTTCATTACCAAAAACCAATGAAACATGATGAAAATTCATTTAGATCAAAGTACAGTTGAAAAATTAAAAAAGTACAGCTGAATAGCAGTAAATAAAGTAGTACTGACTGTACACTTCAATTTTCTAAAAATGCCTACATATTCGGCTGACGCCCTTCCAGAAGGATGTCAAAGTACACGCCTCAAAATATCACGAATTAAATCTATATAACACCCGTTTTCAAAGCAATTGTTTTAAAATGTACTTTTGTAATCATGTTTCAGCGGATGTTTTCTCACTGCATAAAGAAACACACTTGTTGTACTCACCCATCAATTCTCACATCAACTGGACAATCCATGTTAAAAATTGCTCTTCTACAATAACGATTCTGAACCACACAGATGCAATTTACTAAACCAGTTAGATATCCAACGTAAATACTACAGTTCAATCTCCACAACGCCGTCAGCACGAACTCTCAGATTCAAACGTAACCGAAATAACGGCCAATTTGTAACGGAACTACACACATCCTTCTGGAAGAACGTCAGATTTATCTGGGCTAATATATGAACATTTGTTTAATTAAACTTTTTTATTCCAAAATAACATAAGAGTTTGTGCAACTTTATTTATTTCCTAAATGTTCTTTCTTTACTCATTTACTTCTCTCAGGTCTGTTAACAGCATAGTTCCTTGGGTTTTTAGAAATAATTAACCCTTAATACCTAAACCATTCCACCTTCGACTGTTTCTTTACTAAAATGTATCAATTCCGGTTACTTTGTCCAGTCTATTAATACTTATTGGGACGCGTCCGAATGGACTGTCACAGTAGTTTTTAATACGTTCTATACTATCCTGCTTTCATATTTCATCAAAACTTAACAGAGAACTAACAAATACACTTCTTTTACTTTAACAAGTGAAAAAAGAAGAAAGCAGTAAAAATAGAAAGTAAGAAGTTGGCAAAAATGTTTGTATAAGGCAGATTCTAACATGAACAATATAAATAAAATAATGCAATTAGGAATAAAGAATACAAACATAATTTATGCCTCGGTTATTTACTAGAGAACATCCAGAAAACACGTATTTCACATGAAGACATCATTATTTATTATGCTTATAATAATAACAACAATAATTTAGTACTGAAAATCAGCGTAGGCTCGGTGGCAGTTTATAAAAAAAAGAAGTACAAAAAACATTAGAACAAACTATTTCCAATGAGCTTTGCGCTTGCATTTCCCTCATCAACTTCCGCGTGTACACTCCTTTCTGTATTTGGAGGGAAAATAAGGGCGGAAGCAGGGGAAGTTGCCCTGCTCGCAGGAGCGCCGGACTTCCCAGGCGGGCAAGTAGCTCGTGCAGACGCGGTTTCCATATGCCTGTATACCGTTACGAGTGCAAAAGGGCTCTTCTGACGAGTGTACGTACCTCATATGTCCTCCTATGCCACTCAGAGAGGCCTGGAAAAATTTGGAGCCTACACCCGACCTGGGTCTAGGGGACCTTATTGCCGCCCCATGGGCGACCCCCTAAACGCCTGCGTGTGATTCTGTATTTCTCTGACAGATGTTGGACTCAGCTCTCTGGTTGGAGTGGATAAGTGTGGGCTTACTATGGTGGTCCCGCTAGTGTTGTGTATGTTTTAATACCGGGAGGTGGCGGAGTTTCTTTCCCGCTGGTGGGATCCCGCGCTGACCTACACGTTTGACACACACCGAAGGTGATGGCGGTGTTTCTACCCCACTTGAAGATGCAGCGCCGACTTACACACTGGTTTACGGGGTGTAAACTCCCTATCTCCCTCCCTAACTTCCCTCCCTTTCTCCCCATGAAGTGCACTGCCCCTACCGCGAGAACTGTATCCCATATCTTTCGACATGTGTAGTCGTATGTAAGGAGTACGTATGTAAGGAGAGGGAATAGGACAAGGAACAGGAAAAACATATCGCGCACTGTCCGGGGCCCGTTTGCAAGAGTATTGCTCCAGCTATGTCATTATTTGATCGGAGAATCGACCAGAATTCTTCTCCACACAGCAGCGGCAGTCGGCCTAGTTATGTTGCTAGTGCCGAAAACTCTCCACCGTCAGGACTCGAAACCTAGAACCTCCTGGTCAGAGCCGTTGCAAGGTCAGCGGAACGCTGGCTCTGAGCTAAGCTCATGACAGGGCTGCTGTGTCTGATCGTATTCTCCACCCTTTCGAAAATTCATGTGTCTCAGTCGGAATTGAAAACGCACATTGGGAGTTCAGAGGTCTGTTCGCTAGTAATGCGGCACGCTGGATCTGAGCTAAACTTATGACAGGGCTACTGTGTCTGCTGGGATTCTCCACCCCTTCGAAAATTCATGTGTCTCAGTCGGAATTGAAAGCGCACATCGGGAGTTCAGAGATTTGTTTGCTAGTGATGCGACGGCGACAAGAAAACATCGAGAAAGTTGGTTTAGTAACCTCTAATATTAAATTCGTGCACAACGAAATTGAATTTGACAATGACCGGGCTTATTAATTTATTATTAAAATTTAACTGAAAACAGAGTTATACAACGTCTATTCATATGCGAAATACAGGAATTACAAAAGAAAAACCGGGCCATCAAGATCATCTCGAGCAAGAGATGGTAGTTTGTTCGATGAAGATAGAACAAACTCCGTTCGTTTCAATCGAATACAAACTGATATTGGTACCGTAAGTTTTCCCCAAAATCAGGTATCTCACACCAGCGAGGCACCGCCCCAGCCGGGACAAGCTTCTGTCGGTCTCCCAGAATTTGTGATAGTGTAGTGCATGAAAGTGTGTGTGTAAGTAAGGCGTGTGGGTAGGACTAGGAATGGGTAGGGAAATTCGCGTTCCGTCTGTGGCTCGTTTGTTAGGGTACCGCTCCGACATTTGCCTGGTCGGAGAAATCACGGAAAACTACCGATCAGAGAGCCGGCCGCTAGAATTCTCCTCTCCAGAGAGCGACAGAACTCGACCTAATAGCGATCTGGTCGCTATCTGGCTAGTGTCGAAAATCCTGCCACCGTCGGAATTCGAACCTCAGGACCTCCCGGTCAGAGGCACTGCAATAACTAAAGTTGATGCCCTGAGCCACTTCTCCCAGTCCTCTTTTCGAGGGAATGAGGTGAGATCATGAACGCTCCCTTATCAAAAGTGTCTGTCAACTTGAATTGTTGTCTGTTGTTTAATTTACTCCTTATCGGGTCTAATGGGCAACGTTGATGACGTTGATACTGGTTAGGAAAGTTATTGGCGTACGAGAGTCTCATTACCTCTCTTCCTCCCTCACAGACCCGCGAACACACACACACACACACACACACACACACACACACACGACATACACATCCGTAAGCAAGCGTCAATGCGCCACCAATGTCATAGATACCCGCCAGGAAATCCCGACGAGTAACCGCATTGCCTACAACGCGGTGGTGTTCCCCGGACCATCGCAGAACCGCTTTAAAAGAATTCCAAATGCAGAGCACGCAGCTCTGAGATGGCGCCTTATCACTTGACCTCACGCGCCTTCCTCGTGCGATTACGGTTCGTTTGCTTCGGCGATGAAGAGCTGCTTTACGAAACAAAATCTTGATGTTAGAAAGGAGAGCAGTAGAAGGGAAGAGAGTCACCGCCTTGGAATGTTTTCTTTAGATTTCATTGCTTTATAACCGAAATATTGCTCAACGTGTTATTACTCGATATCTACAAGTAAAGAAATGAGAGAAGTAAAGAAAGTTTGAATTTTTCGACTAAAGCTTTTTAAGTTTTTTCTTATAGTGTTGCTATAATTGCTTAAATAAATTAATAAATTAAAATTTTAATTTTCCTCCTTTTTAAAAAATGTTCGTACATTTATTTCACTTCCCGGTGTTTTAGGAATATAAAAAAGTTTACTAAAATTATTATTAATGTTAGGAAAATGTTACATTTCTTCTCTGATATTGCTTGTATATCATTGCACATTTTCACTTTAAAAGTTTTTCTAAAATTTTTGAAAAAAAATCTCTTTAAGTTATGACATTTTTAACCTTTGATGTGAAAAGTATTGTGGAAATCAGTCCAATAATTTTCCTATCATATCCGAAGAGTTGACTATTTAGGCTTTTAAAATTAATCAAAAATAAAATAATATGAAAATCGAATTAAGAATAAACAATGTGAATCTTTAGTAATACTTGTTCTTTAGAAATTCATTAATACGAGAAACCTTTTTCATATTAACCTTTTCAGCGCTTTTTTCAACCTTTTCAGCGCCTTTTTTCAACCTTTTCAGCGCTTCAGTCAGAAGATGTACTTTTCAAATACTGAAAGCAGTAAATGGTTTGGGCATTCGCAGTGGAATGCTTTTTTCAGAATAAACCTGCATTCGATTTACGGGTATTAAGTGGCATGGAGCATTATTTACCTACCACCTTCGCTCTCTGGCGAAAACCATTCTTACGTAAATCGGTAAGACCAACCCACTAGAAGTATCCCCAATCAGTTCACGTGAAAATACACCCACTGAAAATGTTAAATATTGTAGTGGGAAAACCAATAAAGTTTAGACACTGGAATTTCCATTCCAGCGTCAGGCGCCTATTTTCATTACTCCCGTGCCAGCGGATGCGGTTACGAGATAATCTTCTGAAGAATGCCCGTGGAAGACACAGAGGTAGAAATTTCGGACTTCTTTCTTTCTTTCTTTCTTTCTCGGGAACTACTTACAGGGAAGTATAGTAACAGCGAAAAATGGTGCAAAATAGGAACAAATAAGGAAATCGTAGTCGTACATTATTACGGTTTTATAAAGTTGTTTTATTTGCGAGTAATGTCATTTACTACAAAGATTCTCTCTCAAACTTACAGAAACTCAAACAAATAATTCAATATGAACAATGAATACAAGATAATCCGTCCTTAAATGCTTCAAGAAGATTTTGAGAATGAAAATTGAACTTTCGCTGAATCACCAATAGCTAATAATAATTATCAATCTATCCGTCTGAATATCTACCGCTTTACGTAGCTCAGGGTCAACTGATGTCGTTGCAGGGCCTCTGACCTGGAGATGCAATGGTTGAGTCCCAACGGTAGAAGGATTTTGGATTCTAGCTAGATACCTAGGTTTGCAGCCAGATGTCTAGAGGAGAATTTTTAACGGCCGGCTGCTCTGATCGGTATTTTTCGTGTTTTTTCGACCGACCAACGCCAGGGGAATGCCGACCGACCAACGCCAGTTCTCTGACAACGGACTCCAGACCGCGCTCGATCTTCTCATCCTCTTCCTTGCCCTATCCTCTCTCCTTAAGTAGGATTACACCTACACGCACTAATCCACCACAAATGTAGGGAGACCAGTTAGGAGCTTCGAGTTACCCCGGCTGGGAGGAGATCCGCTGGAGGGAAACCTGTGAGCAGTTCACTCCGACCTGTTCAGGAAACCGCGAGCCGAATCTCACCATCCAGCGGGGAAAGATCACCGCCACCTCCGGTGAAACAAAACCAAAACGCATGTACTATACTTTCGGAACGAATTACAATAGCAGTTTGTGCGCCCGGAAGCACGAAATAATCAGTCAATCAATCTGAATTGCTTTTAAAAGTAGTGGCGATAAAAGAGCAAGTACTTTCTCGCCCGTATTTTCTCGCAAAATTAAGCGAAAAGTACTCAAATTTTCAAAAAATTGTACACGACCTTATTTCAAAACCTATATTTAAGGGCAACGATTTCAGTAGGAGAAACGTCTCTTTCTTTAATATTTTAGTTGTAGGAAGACTCCGAAAAAAATTGGAACTTTTAAAATTTTCGAAAAATTAGGTTTTTAACGAACATGAGACCTGCACCATTCTCTTAAAAGTCCTTCACACTATCCAACAACAAAATTTAATTAAAAAACGCAGCTTTTTTTATTTGAAAATTTAAGACTTTATGTAAAGTACCCTTCTAAAATATCGGTGTCAAATTCAAGGCGCCGCTACACCCAGATCGATTAGGAGAAAATCGGCTGAACGGTTTAGCCGCTATCGTGCTTCACAGACGTTTTCCCGTCAATCGATTTTTCGGTATCAAGGCCCCACAAAGCATGTGTTCTGGCTACACCTTGTGATAGAGGATTTTTCTCTCCAAATTTAGCAACGATATTTATCCACTCTTTCGTTACCAGGGCACTGTAATAAGAATTTTTCTGACGAAAATTCTCTGTTTTTTGTGCAGCATTGCATAACTTCCACTCTCCCCTTAGCGATAAATTAAAATACAACTTGAGCCCATGGGGACATTCCCACTTTGTAAAACATAATTTTAAACTTGAAAATAGCTGCGTACTGGAACCCTACTTCGTACTGCGGCCCCTGAATTGAACATTTCATGCAGGTTGAGGGATTTTCGAAACTACACTACGTGGAATACGGACGCTATCTTAAGAGGAATCCTAATGTCTGGCTTCTCTGATTTCTGTGGCTTCGCGGATCAATACCAGGCGAATGCCGGCCGATACAGTACCGTAACAGATGGTCCACGGGCCACGCGATGTTTTCTCTTCCTCAGTCTTGTTCCTGCCACTCCCCTTACATTCACTTACACTCACACAATACAGTATCACACATTTTCAGTTAACAATCGAGGGCTTGATGAAGCTTGCTGAAGAGCAATGTGCCTGCTGAAGTGGTGCTCGATAGGTGGACATGCCTTGAGACGAAGCCCCTGCAAGAGGATCTAACATTCCACCCGGGGGATGAACACCTAACCTCACAGCCCTCTGACTCCTCCCCCTAGAGAGTTCTCTCTTCATCAATCTCTTCTCTAGTGAAACCCTGCTCGTTCTCCCATAAATAATAGTAATAATAATAATAATAATAATAATAATAATAATAATGGACAACATCTAAAAAGAATGGACAAGATGCAGATCAATAAAGATTAATCTTGTATGTGGCGTAAAAAGGGAAGAATGAAGCCAGAATCGGAAGCAGTTCCAATAGCCGCTCAAGATTAGGCGTTGAGAAAACATTATGATAAAGCGGTTCTCAAAATTTTCTAAGATGGCAAATGCCGCATTTGCCAGAAACACGTAGAAACCATTGATCATATCGTCTCAGCTTGTCCAATTCTAGCAAACACAGAATACTTGAAAAGACATGACAGGGTGTGTAGTTACCTCCACTGGCAGAGCTGTACCGCCCTCGAAGTTCCAAACACATGACCCAAGTGGTACGAACACTCAACAAAACCAGTGACATTTGTTGGACTGTGTACGATATTGTACGACCAACAAATTCAAACGGATGGCACTATAACAGCAAACAAGCTTGATATTATATATTCAGCCGATTCATTAATCTTTAGCCGTGATGTAGAGGAAATAATAATAATAATAATAATAATAATTATTATTATTATTATAACAACAACAATAATAATAGGATATTCACTATCCCCTCTGCTGTTTTGCATTAGTTTGATCCCACTATCTAGACAGTTGTCGCAAGCTGACTTTGGTTACAAGCTCCATGGTGATGAAAGGCCAGTATCACATTTGTTTTACATGGATGATATTAAAATGTTTGCTAAGAATGAAGCGATTCTCTCCTAAATGCTGTCTGTCGGGAATGACTTTAGCAATGATATCTGCATGAAGTTTGGTCTTGACAAGTGTGCAAAAATCAATTTAAGAAGAGGCAAACTGACAACGTCGAGAGAGCGTTGAAGTTGATATGCACACTGGGATTCAAGATCTTGAGTCAGGTAAAACTTACAAATATCTGGGCATTGAAGAATGTGAGACCATCTCGAACGACACAATGAAAGAAGAATTCGCAAGGAGTATTACAAAATAGTGAGACTTGTCCTGCAATCTGCTCTGAAATCCAGGAATAAAATATTTGCAACTGGTAGTCTGGCGGTGCCTGTAGTCGAGTACAGTTCCGGACTAGTGGACTGGACTGAGCAAGAAATCCGCATCATGGATCGAAAAACCAGAAAACTGCTAACAATGCATCATGTCGCCCACCCTCGAGCTGATGTACATAGACTTTATGTGTCACGTAAGGAAGGAGGAAGAGGCCTCAGACAAATTGAAGTCTACTGGCACAATGCAATAGTTGGAATGGGAAAGCATGTAGTCAGTCATCAAGATGACCCTCTAATGAGGCAGGTCATGAAATATGACCGAAGAATGGGAAACAGAGGCATTGTTCTTCTTCTTCTCTAGCTCTACAGCCCTTTGTGGTTTTCGGTATTTTCCGTATTATTTTGCGTTCCAATTGCCTTAACTCATTTGTATCATTTGTTGTTAACGTCCAGGACTCTGCCCATATGTTACCACAGGACGCATTAAGGTTTATATATTTTCATTTTCGTGTTACGTCTTATTAATTTATTTCTTAGTAATTGCATATTTATATAATATGCTTTATTCCCTGCCTTTATTCGTTCTTTGATGCTCTCCCTCATGTCATTCTGATTACTAATAAGGGTTCCTAAATACTTGAAGTTGGTAGCTCCTTCAAAGGTTTTATTCAATATTTTAATATTTTGGGGGCTCCTTCTTGTGTCTGATGTGGAAAGTACCATATACTTTGTTTTCTTCTCATTTCCTATTAGGCCTATTGTTTCCGCTTTTCTCTCCATTTCTTCGGAGCATGTTATTAAACTTCTTTTTTTTTCTAGCTATTATGCAAATATCACCTGCATATGCACATATTTGTACTGATTTATAAAATATCGTACTGTTATGTGTTAAATTATTTATTATACTATGTAGTGCTATAATAAAGAGAGTAGCTGATAAACTGTCTCCTTGCTTTACTCCTGTCTCTATTGTAATAGGTTTGCTCTTTTTGTTACCACATTTAATTACAGGCTTGCTGATTAGGCATTTTTACTGTAGCAAAAAACATTGCAAAGAAAACTATGCAAGACACGTCAAATAACACAGACACTGAACTTCTGGTACTACTGAACATGAAATGTGAGACAAAAAAATGTTAAAGAAGTCGTGGAGGGACAAACCCCTCCATGGACAATATCTAAAAAGAATGGACAAGGTGCAGATCAATATAGATCAATTATTTATGTGGCTTAAAAGGGAAGAATGAAGCCAGAATGGGAAGCAGTTCTAGTAGCTGCTCAAGATCAGGTGTTGAGAACACGACATTATGATAAAGCTGTTCTCAAAATTTCCCAAGATGACAAATGCAGAATTTGTCAGGAGCAAGTAGAAACCATTGATCATAATGTCACAGCTTGTCCAATCCTAGCAAAGACCGAATACTTAAAAAGACACGACAGGGTGTGTAGCTACCTCCACTGGCAGATCTGTACCGCCCTCGAAGTTTCGAACTTATGCCCCAAGTGGTACGAACACTCAGCAAAACCGGTGACATCGGTTGGATTGTGTACAATATTGTACGACCAACAAATTCAAACGGAACGCACGGTAGCAGTAAACAAACCGGATATTGTTATCCGGGATTTTGAGAAAAAATCGTGTCTATTTGTGGATGTTGCTGTGTGTGCCTTGCGATCAAAATGTCGTTATCAAGGAGGCAGAGAGACGTCTTAAATACAAGAGTTTGGAAATTGAGATCAGCCGAATGTGGGGCGTAAAAGCACAGGTCGTCCCGATAGTTATCGGAGCTCTGGGATTTGTTCCGCAAAATTTGTGCAAGAACTTGGCTAAACTACCAGGTCATTCAAAGGACTGGGAAGTGCAAGAAATTGCTTTATTTGGCACAGCTAACATTTTGCGCAAAGTATTGTAGAGGCACCGACAGTACCTATAATAGATCTGCTCCTTAGGTAGCTGGTTGCAACCTGGAGTAGATTTTATACTCAGCCGATTCATAACATCTGTAGTCGTGATATGGAGCAATAATAATAATAATAATAATAATAATAATAATAATAATAATAATAATAATAGTAATAATAATCGAGGGTTGTTTTTGTATTGAATAACATTCTCGGTGACTGGCGTAACAACTACGGTATTCATCAGCTTCTGAATTAATGTCCCCCCTCCATCTGTTCTTTTTCTTTTTTGCTTTCTTCTTCTTCTTCTTCTTCCCGGTATTCCTTGAATGATTGAGAAAATTCTGAGATACTTTTTGTTTTGTTTCATAACAGTAAACAAATACTATAAAGACAATACAGGACACTTCGCGATATATCGAGAAACATCCATCTGGTGGCAGAACCTGGTAATAACTCATACACCCTAACCTCAATGCTCTGTTGGTGTTTGTTGTCTGCTTGATTTCTTTTCATTTAATTGTCTTTCTGGTCGATTTCTGGAAAACATATTTTACAATACTGTTCTTTACATCATTCTACGTATGGCAGGAAACAATTCTGTAGTTTTTGGCTTTATTATAAAATACAGCAGAACTCGCGTTCGTTCTTCACATTTCCTCATGATAAAAACAGGTAAAAATTGAAAGAATCTTGAACATGAATGAAGCTAGTTTAATACAATTTGACTTCTCTTTGTAATAAAATGCATGAAATACTATAACATTACTTAATTGGGAGACTACTTGCACATTGCCATTCCCAATGCCATGCGTAACGAACATTGCAGAAATGGATAACACTGAAGATATTCCTACAAGTTTCGTACAGGAAAATGCTGAGTCCTATGTATGTGGCTGGTTGTGTAGTACCGTGCCATATGATGGTTGTGGAAATGCCTAACAGAATTTGGATGAAAAGTATAAATTAAGAAACTCGCATATTCTGATTAAACATTATGTGAATGCCACGCTTTTCTACCCAAATGAATTCGCCATTAGTTTTCTAAGACTGAATATGTTTTCAATAAACACTTTTTAAATTGTCTACGTCAAAGTAAACTTGACGTACAAAACCAATTATGCAAATCATTAATATTCACTTGCAGAATATTTTATGTAAGGGGTGTAATAATCTTTATGAAAGCAGAGGTATCAATGTATTGATACAGTGCTTTTTAAAGGAAGCAAATGGAAAAAAAGCCAAATGTGTCAGTGGATGTGTTTAGGCAAGAAAATTCTTGCATTTGTAACAACTTTATTCGTGAAAATAATGTTCATTATATGTTCATTAAATGTTCAATGTTCTCATGTCCATTATAACACATTGTACATTATAATTTTCCGTAATTTGAGCACTTCAATATAATTAAATCACAGCGAGAGTAGGTAAAAATAAGTCTTATTTCGTTAGGTGGATTAAAAAATATTTGTTTCTTCAGTAAGGATCATATTGACATTTCTATTTGGCGCTACATTACCAGGTTCTGACACTAGGATCGCTAGTGGGAACTTGTTTCCATCGGTTGCGTGGAAGAACGGGGAAGTGTCCTGTATTGTCTCTATAGTATTTGCAGTAAATGTAATGCTCCTCACTCCCAAAAGTCACACCCGGTGTTTAGTATTTTCTGACGTTATGGAAAAAAGTATTAATACAATATTATATCATATTATTTGAAATGGTAGTATTACAGTGTTGCAACTTATATCCTAAAAATTATTTAAAAAGCTTATGAAAAACTCTTTTTAGTAAAAGAGGCCGGGAGATTTGCATTGGCACTTTTTAAAAGGTAGCAACTTTTGCAAGTTGAGATTATTATTATGAAAAGTATATACGTACTCTACAAACTGATTCTCGACGTTCCCAGTAGGTGTTCTTCCACAATCCATTCCGAAACCATTTTTAAAAATCCTCTGGGAATCATGGGAATTGAACTCTGGCCTACTGCCAATAGACCTCTAGTTATCAGTTGAAGAAATATTTATACTGGAAAACATTTGAGAATTCGATAAATTTCGTAACAGATTATTTGAGGCAGTTGTGACCACAAGTAAAAACCATTAAATTATTAAACTAGTGGTCTTCTACAGCTCATATATTCTTGTATAATCTGTAAAGATTTCGAAAAGTTGCTGTACTTCAACTTATATCCAACGAAATCTTCAGTTTTTTCATGCAAAACTATCTTCAGCATAAGTATTTCGGAAAATTCGAATTTTTAATATTCCAAAGTTTAGATGTTTAAACTGTGAGTAATCGCATTAAAATTAGGGCTAGGTGAATTGCAATTATACAGTTCAATGAAATTGAGAAGGGGGAAAAGGGAAAATGACAAGAAAATTAAGAAAATAAGAATACAAAAGAAATGGAGGAGACAAAGAAGGAGATGATTAAGGAGATAGAGAAGGTGACGAAGCAGAAGGAGAAAGAGGAGAGAAGTGTGAAGAAGATAATAAGAATGGAAAGAAAAATGAGAATATGAAGAAGAAAGTGCGGAGGTAGAAGACGGAGCAAATAAGGAATAGCAGTGAAGAAGGAGGAGAAGAAGAATGAGAAGAAAAAGAAGTAGAAGGAGGAAGAGGATATGAAAGAGAAGGAGAAATGAGCTAGAATTAGGAGAAGAATAAGTGGGAAAAGAAAGTTAAATGTATCAAGCAGAGAAAAGAGAAAAGAAGAGGAACGGGAGTGACTTCGGTGGCATAATGTGGCTTCGGCAGTGTTAGTTCAACCCAAGTTCGCAGGTTCAAACCCAATCTAAGTAATGGATTTTTGATGACGAAAAAAATCTTTTGCACACCTTCGGAGGGGAAGTAGAACCGGCTGTCCCATGTTGTAAATTGACTGTATTTAAAAGGTACTCAAGCCTAAAAGAAGCCTCTGAGCAAAATTTAAATCGCCTGTTTCGTCTCCCTTGTGATACCTTCTGACTGTTACGCGGTAAAAGGAACATAGCGGAATTTGCGTGGTCAGGCGGTAAAGCATACCTGATAGCCTGAGTTCCGATACGGAAAATATGGCATAATTGAATTGTGTTGGATGAGAAGATGAATAAATGTGGAAAAGAAGAAAGGTAAGAAGTTGGAATTTCCTTTCCTTTTTCAATATTTCATTCGTACAAATAGAAGATTAAGATTTTGTGTTCGTGTAATTTCCTATTTATCCTTCTTTATTCTCGCGCGCTTTCTATTGGAATGGGCTTGATCTCAATTTGTTATTTACCTCAATTTGAAATTGGAAAAGAAGAGTGGTAAAGAACAATCAGACGCAGTGGGCCATCCCTGAATAACTGCTCCCATCGACTTCTCTTACAGGCCACCTACGAAGATTCCGGTCTCGTTCAAAAGAATGATATCTAATGAGTTAGTTTACATTTGTATTGTATAAATTAAAAAAAGACTTAATATGCTTGTAACAAGTATTGTACCTCATCTTTGGTGTCAAGGACCCCCATCTCGATCAGGTTTTTGCCTAGTTTCCGTGATTCATTGAGCAAATGCTGAGATGGCCCCTTGTTTTGCTTCTGGACGTTAATGTAGCTGCACTACGCGCACGTTTTGTTGAACACTCCTTTTGCTTGTAGTGGTAGGAGCAGAGATGAAGGTGAGTTACTATTTTGTTAGCAAAGCAGAAAAATCAAATCTGCAGTTCGTTTATCATTGCAAATAAGCTTTCTATAAAACGGGAACGAAAATGTCTATTTTTCAAACGTTGCTAATCTCACGCTTTTTTAATTGTTACTAGCGTAACCTTGCGAGAACTCTTGCATGTTAAATCCCACCCTTCCCCTATCCATTTGTCTGTCCGTTCCATAAAGGAGAGGAACTACTAATGTACTTACAGAATATCAAACAAAATAACAATGCAATTGATGTTTGAAACAAATTTTCAATTAAAGTTTATTCAACATTATAGAGAGATGTTCTTGAAACAATTCATACTTCTTTAAAAACAACATTTGAAGAAATTTGTCAATCTTCCTTGAGAGTTAGCTTTTCGCATTCCTTGATAGTCAAATAATAGAAAAGGTTTTTACTCTTGCGGAAGCCAAGTAAAGTAGTGCGAAAATACCGGATCGGGCAAGAACAGACCTACTCATTGCAATGTTATTTAACTTTCCGTGATTTGTTATGAAGAACCGAGTGGTTTTCGGAGAGTCAGGGTGCCAGCTTGCTGGGATGAGAAAATTGAAAAATTATTTGTTTACTAAAAAGTATTGAATTATTTTCTGCGCCCTTACGTACATCAAGAAAAACAATTCCGAGCCAAAACATAATCAAATTAAAGTTTTCACCTTTGAGTACTAAATACCATTTGTTAGCATTAGAAACAATTTAGTAGGCATTAGTAAGCCCACTTCGGTACATGGAAATGTTGCTCAAACTATGTTTGCATTTTTAATATCTTAACGAACCGACACCTTGAGTTTAACATCAAACGGTGTTTTATTTACAATATGAGTTTGTAGTTGGGCGTTGGTGTACATACTTCCAGATACCGCCAACATTTAAATCGTGCGTTTGGACTGCGATCGTTGGCAGTTGTCGGGTGACTTGTCGGGTGATTACTATTCTTTCTATAATTTTAAATTTAGTTGTTTTTTAATTGATTCACGTAGTATTGTAGGCTTGCGCGTTTTGATTTTTGTTTTCCATTTATTTCAAGCTATTTTACTTTCGCTACTTTAAAAAGTTTGTTCTTTGTGTTATGCCATAGCACAAGTTTTCCCCCACTACCTCTGCGTACCCGTGCGAGAACTCTCGCATGTTAGACCCCACACTCATCCCTATCATTCTATTTTTATTCTCAGAGGGAAAGGAGTTAACGAAACGTGTTTATTTGTATCTATACTACTTACTACTATCTATACTACAATACTTTTATTTGTATCTATAAAGGTAACTTGCAATGCACTAACACAATTACAAATAATAATAAAAAAACAATGCAATTAATGTGTAAAAGAATTTTTCAATAAATATTTATTCAATATCATGGAGAATTTGCGGGGAACAATTCCCAACACTTACTTAAAGACATTTGAAGTAATTATTCAATTCTTTGTCAATTAGGTTTTAGTTTTTCGTGATAGTCACAAAAATATTAGCTTTTTACTTTTGAGAAAGCTACGTGTCTGAACCCGTTGACTTGAAAATTTCATCGAATGATAACGAAAATATTGGTACGGGTAAAACACTAACACAGTCTTCACTCTTCACTGAACACCCACATCCTTCCACAATTAAGTACACAGCACTTATAGACCATGAAAAAACGTTAATTGAATAGTTTTACTACACGCATAAGAAACAATCTTCATAGTTATAGGTATCAAGCAACTATATTAGTACTTCCAGTTGTTGCTGGAGAGCAAATCTTGAATTAATGATTATGCAAATAAACCTCGTCAGACTGCATAAACTACGGTGTTAACAGAAAGCGTAAATAAAGATTGTCGAATCTAAGCCTTCTAAGTGTGTGGCCACAAAAATTGCTACCAGCAGGAAGAGCTGAAATATTGAGGTTGCCTTGATAGTATTGAAGCGTGAAACCGAAAAGTTAATTGAATGGATCGGAGGATATGTCATCTTGTAGATTATGGTTTTCAAAACGTTTCTTTGAGGCTTTTGGCCTCAAAATTTTACTTTTTAAGGCTCTAAAACGCTTTGTCTATGAGTTATTTGCCGATATAGGTTGACATGTGATGCGGGTTGCATTTTACAAGAATATTTCGATGCGTTTTTTTTACTTTCCCGTATACGTACGTATACACGGAGTGATATACGTAGTATAGGGAAAGTTATGTAATGCTGCGCGAAAAAATGGCCAATTTTCGGCGGAAAAAATTAATTGCCGGGCCGTGAAAACGAATAAGTGGATAAAACCAGTTGCTAAATTAAGAAAAAAAATCCCCTAACATGTGGTGTAGCCAGAAACCCTGTTTTCTAGGTCCTTGATACCGAAAACCCAATTGAAAGGAAAACGTCCGTCTGTCCGTCTGTGAACACTGCTAGCGCCTAAACCATACGTACGATTTCTTCCAAAATGGATATTCCTCGGTCAATCTGATTCTAGTCAAAGCTTGGAGATTTTGAAAAAGATTTTTCAAAATTTAGAGGTACTTTATATGAAGCCCCTCGGAGATTTTCAACATTTTCTCAAAAACGGCTCCAAATTTTTTCTTTAAATTTCTTGTATGAATAGAGTAAAATACACTTATTAACATGGCATAGGTCCGATTTTCACGTACAGCTCTGAATTTTCGAAAATGTTGAAAGTTTGAATTTTTTTCGGCGTCTTTCTCCAACTACAAAATTGAAGATAGAGATTTTTTCTTCAAATTAAATTTGTTCTGCATATTGAGTTCTTTCATAAAGGTCGTGTAAATGTTTTTCAAAATTTTGGTAGTTTTCGTGCAATATTGCGTGCAATTTTAAAAATTACAAAAACAAGATTTTCTCCAAAACGGGTCCAATGTTTTTCTGTAAACTTTTGGTAGGGATAGTGGCAATTGTACTCTATCAATGACATAAAAGCCATATTTTTCTATCGGTTGGTTTTTTTCAAAAATTACAAAAATGTAAATTGTTTTACTTGTCTCTCACGTCGTTAATATTTACATTATCGGCAATGTTTTTACATTATTATATTTACGAGTATATATGCTTTAAATAATGTCAAGTAAAGTTTCTCGAAAACACAACCGTTTTCTGTGAAAAGTAGCTCAAATGTCGGCATTTTCAGAAATGCTCAAACGCCATTTTCTCGTAAATGGCTGCATGTTTTTTCTTGAAACTTTTGTAACAGATAGTGATAATTACACTCATTAGTATAGCGTGAAGTTTATTTTGAGTTATTTTTTTGATTTTTCAAAAATTATATAAATGTAAATTTTTTGAAAGATCTCTCACATCTTTAATATGCACATTATCAGCAATTTGTAAAGATGATTATATTTGTGAGTGTAAGTGCTTCAAATAACTTCAAATAAAGTATTTTGAAAACTCAAAAATTTTCTGTGAAAATGAGCTTCAAATTTCGCATTTTTAGTAGTGCTAAAACGCCATTTTCTCTTAAACGGCACATAATTTTAAAAGAAAATTGCCATTTACGGCTAGGTTTCTGTGTTCTTTAATATTCTAAAATTAATATTTTGTTCTACCAATAGGAAACCGAATAATTAAGAAAATGACATAAAAATGTACTTTTGGCGATGATAGATGGTAGCTGGCAAGAAAGAGTATGTGGCAATTCCGAATAGCTAGCGAAGACCCAAGAAAACAGAAAAATAATACGGGAAAGTCTGTGCCATTTTGTAGCACCACTAGTTTAAAGAAATCATCCATATTTTTAATGTCAAAGTTGAATTCATCAAGTCTCTGTGAAATTCTCTTCCTTTAGAGCCCTTATTTATAAAGATTGGTTGCGTGTGAGAGCCGGATCCCAAAGGTATACTACTGAAATAATACAGGAGACGATTGTTTGTTTGTTTAAAAAAATTATTCATCTTTCAACTATTTATAGTTAAAATGTTGGGAATGGATTCTGGAACTCAGAATCCAAGAAATCGTGTGCAAATGATCTTATCCCTCATACGTCACATTCAGTTTTTCTGTTTTTTGACTAAAAAATTAAAATCAAATCAAATCTCTTAAACTCCCTTGACGAGAAGGGATTCTGGAACTCAAGAAAAGATGAGCAGATGATCTTCTCCCTCATATATCACTTTAAGTTTTTAGTTTTTTCTAAAAAATTCAAATCAAATCACATAGACTCCCGTCACAGACTCCGGCCTGATCCCGTTGAGCCGCGCCGCCGAATCTTGCAATCTCGTCTCATCCTTCCAGACAGCAGTTTTCTTCGCAGAGCTCCGCTCAAAACTAGTGCTCGAACGGCCTACTCCGTTGGGCGATCCTTTGTTTTTAGCTGGCAGCCTTCTTGATGAAGTACTCTTCTGGGTTTATGTGCGTATAAAACAGCTAAAAAGTTATCGTATAATGATTAATTTAATTTCTATTAATAATGTGATGCTAACTTCCATAATACGATGTGAAAAGGTTTCAAACAAAAGAGTTTGAAAAAGACCTCTTTAATCATTTGCAGGAGTGTTTATAAGTCGTTGCTTGCGGTTGGTGAGGAAGCGGACATCCCTTGATACTGCATATTTGTTTAATTTGGAGGTATTTGCATTGTTTACATAGGGAGTGGTAGATTGTAAGTTGTTTTCAACTTCTGTGAATGTTGGTCAACGTGTTGTATTAAATTGTAAATTACTTTTTACCATCCTTACATACAAGAAAAGTATTACGAGTACATGCGCGAAGAAAATTTAAAGACAAAAAATTTGGTGCCGATTTTGAGAAAAATTGCTTTTTAAAAATAATAATTGCCTATATTTCGCGCAATGTTAGGCAAAAACTACTCAAATTTTCGAAAAATTATATATGACCTTATTTCAAAATCAGGCTTCCAAGAACAAATTTCGTTAAGGGAAAAATATCTCTTCAGTGTTTTAGTTGCGGGAAGATTCCGAAAAATTGCACATTTTCAATTCTCGAAAATCGGGTATTTCAACGAAAATGAAATCTTTACCAATTGCTTAAGCTTCATTTATGCTATTCCTCAATTAAATTTAATAAATGAAATCGGGCCCTTTTTTAAAATTTTGAAAATGTTCCAGGGGCTTCATGTAAAGCCCCCCCCCAATTAAAATATCCTTTCCCAATCCAAAGCACCGCGACATCAACCAGATCGATTGGGGAACATCAATTTTGGAGAATATCAACTAAACGATTTAGGTGCTAGCGTTGACTACAGACAAGCAGACGGGGGAACAGACGTTTTGTCTTAAGTCGATTTTTGTGTATCAAGAACCCGCAAAACATGGATTCTGGGCATACCACGTGTTAGATGATTTTTTTTTATATTTATCAACTGGATTTATCCCCCTTTTCTTTACCAGGGCCAGGCAATAATAGTTTTTGCCGTCGAAAATTCGCCATTTTCCGACGCGTGATTACAATACTTTCTCCTCTTGCGTACGCAAGGGCGAGAAAGTGAAAGCATGATGAGTGAAACTTTAAGGTTTGTCATAGTAAAAGATAAGATTTAATACTACATAGAAATGTATTTGTTTTTTGTTCAGACAGATGCACACTGTCGAGAAATGTTGAACGAGGATTGTTGTACCTCCATTCATTAAACAAATCATAACATATACAACTTTTTGGTCTCGTTTGACTAGAATATATAAGTTGGATGCTTTCGATGAACTAGGATACCACATTACTTTCCATAACATTTATTCTGAATCCATCAATGATGTTAGAGAACTAATCATATTCTGGTGGATTTTCCTCGTTCTACCCGGCAATTAATATAACATTATGATCTAACTTTCTTCTTTAATATATATAATATTTATAATAATAATATTTTATATAATAATATATAATATTTTGATTAATTATTTACAATGATCATTGGCCTATTTATGTACCGAAGTCGATTCACCGTGAGATAATTTGAGGGTGTGACAAGATCGTCTGTACAGATTCTCGGTTACGAATCTTTATGTAATAGATATTTCTATTTCTATTTGGATTCAGGAACTTCTTATCAAAGATAAGTAACAATATCTGCTTCAAAAATCAAGTAGTTATAATTTCGGGTTTTTTCTGTTCACATAAACAAAAGAAGGAAAACATTCATGGCCATATGACAACTCCTAAAAACTAACAATAACAACCCCGTCGTTATTTAATAATTTTCGTTACTCCTCTCTTACATGCATGACCCTGACATATTATTTTAATTGAAAATTTATTTAAATCTATTCCAAATCTTGATCGTATTACATCATTTAAATTTACATATCCGATTTCGGAACTTCCCTTCACGAGTCCTCTGCATTGTTGGCCGTTACTCCCGTGTCCACTCAAAGTTCCATTTCAGTTTAGTCCAGTCCCAATTGTGACACAATCCTTTCCCCACATGTTTTGTATTTTTATATCGCTCATAGAATCTGGATCCGTTCTACGATCCGACCGCCGTCGAATCTCAATGCTTTCTCCGCGTTTGTTCATATTACGCGTTCTCCTTTTGTCTCCCCGATGCGCAGTACAGTACCTAAACCCGTTTCTTTTTCGTTCCACCACCCAGGATCCTCCTTTTCTCCTACACATTCTCGTTTCTCATCCCCGGATTACTTCCGTAATTTAATTCACTAACCACGGAATTTACTCTTGTGTCCATTCGCTTTTTTATTCACGACTAATTGCTCTATTTTTTCTATATTAATTACGCTGTTCTCTTGCATTTTCATCATTTGTTACTTTGTCAGATGCTTGTCTTATGTCCCTCATTGTTGATGTTATATTTATATTTTCTATTGAATTTGGTCACCTTTTGTATACGCCCTGTGATAAATCATCACAATATCAACACCCTGCTAGTTTTGTCACCAGTGATAGATTTTACATGCCATGAATGTTGTAGTTGTGCATTTTACCCTGGAGAATAAGATTTGCTCGAGTCGTAAGATAAGATATTTATGTTTGCGAGTTGAAGCCACAGATCCGTATGCTCTTCCCGGGATTTTAAGTCTGTACCTCCGGCACCTAAAATTCCGTCGGTTTATCTTAAAGATTACAATATTTAGTTTTCGGACGTTTGTCATCGCATTTTGTCAAGCTTCATGTAATCATTTGACATTCCGTAATAAGTTTTCACTACATCTATCTTCGCTCCACATCTAGGAAAAACCATATAGCAATTAGGAATAATATATTCTTTTTTGTTTTCACAGATAGCATCTCCCAGTGCAGTTTCTGTTTCCTTTCAATATTTCCGTTCTGGGCCATTTAAGCATTAGTTATTGTAACTTTTCCTCCAAGTTCAACAGTTGGAAATGGAATCTAGTGGTGCTAGAAAATGTCACATACATCGTACTAATTAATTCTATTTCTTTTTGAATCAGGCATTCATTTTGAGTTTTTCCTCGGCCCAGCTGCTCCTATATGCTGCTATATTATTACCTTAGCTTCATTTTTAAATCCAGTCATGGGTTTCGACACACAACATTTCCCACCCTACCTGCTGCATGTGGACGTGCAATTCCATACAAAATTACGATTCCCGGAAGTTCTGTGGATTAAAACTAACTATTGAATTGATGGCAACTACTGTACATCACCTGCCCCTGTCCCTATGAAAACAATAAAATATATCCGCACGTCCAAACGACTTTATAATAATAATAATAATTTTATTGTAATATTCTCAAAAATAAAAATATTTTCAATACATCTCGGTGTTTTTCAAAATATTATGACCTTTCTAGCAAGTCCAAACAAAAATCTGTGCAGTTACGGCGAGTCCCGTAGAAATAGTAATTGAAATAGAAGTTGTAAACGTCCTGTGAACCATATTTGCTTCCCGGACATATTAAAACCAACTAGAATTACATTCTGTGAACTACGTAAGACACACGGGACAGTGAATGCGATATTATCAGCTTTTTCTTAAAAAAAAAACAAAAAAAACAAACGACATTCTTACAAAATTCTATTGAGCTCAAGAATGGAATGATTAACTTTTCCTCTGCACCAATAATAAAGTACCGTGCGGTTTTGAATAAAGGTCGTAAGATTACTACAATGACTTCTTAGTGTCAGATGTCTTCTGGCTCGATGTATTCCGTGGGATGTCCTGGATGCCCTTATTATCGCGCTCTCGTCTATCGTTGAAATGGATTACAAATGCTCCAAGAATGTCCTCGACTGTTTGATACTTTATAGAATTCAATAATTTCTATTAAATTAATTCGCGGACGCGACCTACCCTTCGGGTGAAACACCTATACTCGACTATTTCCGGCCACTTTTTATTAACAATTACACCCCATCTACGGAGCTATCCTTATATAAATTCCTGATTTAGTGAACCAAAAATGTTTACTCCCAGACGTTCTCTAAAACCGGAGTCGACTGTATACACACACACACACACACACACACACACACACACACACACACACACACACACACATCTCTCTCTCTCTCTCTCTACACACATATATATATATATAATATATATATATATATATATATATATCACTATATCATGTGAATGCCGGAGCAGTAGCCTAAAACGGACCACGGACCGCAAGCGATCTTTCCTTCCGTTTTCCTTATCTTATCTTCGCCCTTTACACACAAACACACACACACACACACACACACAGTTACATTGACTATACTCATATCGGGAGACCGGAGTGTAGTCGAAGTATTGAGTTATATTATCTAGACCTAATTTATTTGTTTCTCTATTAAAATCGTAAAGTAAGAATTAATGACCCGACAACCAAATGTGCAAACACTTTGACTACCATGTGCATCATGTGTGATGCACAGTGGGTTTGTGCGACTGGCCCCGTGCATCATATACGATCACGTTCAGAGCTGTGGATTTTTGCTTGCGAATCATATACAGTCACAGCTCCATTGAAATCAAGTGGGTTACATATTCTGCTGGCCAAGTGTAAAAGATTTTTGTCTTTGGCTATGGTTGGTACCCCTGAGTCGCTGGAAATATTATTTTTTTTAGAGCACCTACGCCCAGAGGTTGGACACATAATTGGATGACCTTGGTTGCACAATGGAGCCCAATGAATTGTTATCGTATAAAGCGAAAATATATAATAAGTGTTTTTTTTCTTGGCGCGTGGGTCTTGATGGAATATCTAACGGTATTTCCCGTCGTTCTCCGTCGTGCCGCCAGGAGTCACATGATCGCGACTGTATCGAGCAGTGCTGGCAATCATGCGACTCCTAGCGGCACGACCGAGAACGACACGAAATACCATGAGATATATCGTGAAGACAAGACCCGAAGGGACAAGAAATAAAAACGCAAGTTTAGTTGTAAATTCTTATTGTTTGAGAAAATTACAAACACGAAAATGAGTATAACTGCTTTTCGTAATTAGCGATTCGAATTGTTGGAGGTAAACAGAAATACTACTCAGACTCGTGCTGCAAATAGTAAGCATGTGCGGAAACTGTAGTGAGGCGTCATTACAACACTTGCTATCAGAAATTCTCCAAAATGAAGGGATGTGCATTCGCTATCAAGAACAGTAAGCAGGTGTCTCTGAATGCCAGGGACATCCATACAACTTCACGTGCATGACTGGCTTCTTCATAAATCATAAATCAGTGCCAATTAGAATTGTTTCTCGGAAGCATTTATTTCAGTTCTGTGAAAATAAATATCAAACCTTCCTACTACTTTCCAAAGTGGCGAATTGGCGCGATTGTCGTCGCTGCTGGAGCCGGACACGTGAATGTTATTTTACAAGTACGAGTATAATTCCATCTTCCTAGTAGCACTAATGCTGTGCATCAGAAACGATGTACATGGTCACAATAAGTTCTTATTTTCTTTTGCGTATTAAAATGGCCGTGTGCATCATAAGAAATCACACAAATTGTTGCAACTAAATTGCTTTGTACAGGAAAATAAAGTTTTATTCACATTGTGCATTAATTTTGAGTGAAATTCTAAAGGAGAGTGGTCTTGGCCAGAATCAAAAGTTCACGAAACATCCCCTGGCAGTTAAACTAGTTTATAATGTTAAATTTTATTGGAAACGAGCGGCGTTATGTGCGAGTTTTCAAATTTGTACGAATTATAATAGAAACGAATTTGTACAATTTTTTAATAAATTGTTTCGAAATTACTTTTTTGTATAAAAGCATTGACATTTTACAAGATAATGGAAGTTAATTTTTGAAAACAACTTAACACGGGTATATGACATTGTGCGAAAAAATGTCGACTGTTCTGTACACCGCTATCGTCCAATGATTCTCTCGCTGCGATTGGCTGAATGCGTGATGAAGCATTTGTTCGTGCCATAAACTTCAAATACTTCATAACTTGTACCGCAAAATGACGCTTTATGAACGATTTCTTGTAACAGAAAAGGTGTTTAGAATATTAGAATAAAAAAATTAAATTTTAAAAATAAACACAAAATCAATTAGGAATAAAAAAATTAGATAAACCCAAAATAATAATAAATAAAAAATAATGAGATGGCTGAGGCTTGTGGAGTTTTAAACAATTTTCAAATTCATAAACATCAATCGCAGATCACGTTCAGTAATGTGTAGTCTGTTCCTCTTGATAGCAAATTAACTTCCGCACTGAACCCACGCTCAGCCATGTAGGATAGAGCAATGTGATTAATAATGTCTGTACAGAATTATCTTCTCTTTGAATGTCGGCAAAATTAATTCCTCGTCAATTGAATGAGGTTTTCCTGCTTATGCACAGAACATTATACGAGGCTCGTAGGCAATAATCTTGTTTAGAAGCCGACGCAAAGAAGTTTAATACAGTTGGTCATTTTAAATGTTGCTTTTCCAGTTCTTCAAATAGGATAAATCTTTGTTCGTCTTATCTCCATGCATTTTATCCAAGTGTTTATGTAATTTATATGGTTTCATAAATTCATTCGAAAAAAAACTTTTTTTGGTCGTCCCTCTTGACTGTCTGAATGCCCCCAGTTGCCCCTGGATCCGCTTCCGTCCCCATGGAAGTATGACCGGGAGAGGTGGCTCATTGCATCAACTGATGTCACTGCAGTGCCTCTGACCGAGTCAGAATTTTCGACACGAGCTTGTCGAAAACCCTAGGTCGAATTCAGTCGCTGTCTGGAGGAGAAGTCTAGCAGCCGTTGCTCTGATCGGTAGTTTTCCGTGGTTTCTCCTTACAACACCTGACGAATCCCGGAGCAAGCACCCTAACAAACGGGCCACGGAAGCGCACGATCTTTCCTTCCTATTCCTTGTCCTATACTCATCCTTTACTTACACACTTACACGGAATATACTATCACACACGCCGGGATACCTGTCGGGGACTTAGAGCTTGTCCCGGCTGGGGCGGTGCCCTACTTGGTGGGAGATACCTGGTTGCGGAAAACCTCACTACTCGATGGTAGGTCGACGCCGGATCTCGTCTCACCATCGCGAGGAAAATCACTCTCGATGAAAAAATACGTGCACTACACTTACGTGACTAATGACCTCAGAAGTTGACGTGCCCGGAGTCACTAACATCCAATCAATCAACCCATGGAATTATGCCTCCAGCGGATACTGGGAGCAGTGGCGGCTGTTCCTTAGGGCTCTAGGGTGGCGCCCTCCTCAGAAAAAGCGACCTCGGGAAGTTTTGAAGAAAACTAACTTGCAATGAGTTAACTCGTGAAATTTGTGCGTACCATCAGCGCAAATTTGGAGGAAGAATTTAGTTTTATGTGCTCCCTTAAGTGAAAGATACAGGTTTTTAGAATGGGTCGCATCGTGGACTATTGTGAGTCCGTCCGTAGCTGGTCCGTCCGTCCGTCCGTAGCGAGAAAATGATGGCTTGAGGAAGGTTGACTTACTGGGAGTTGGATGGTGGAAGGGTTTCGTTATTAAGGTTTTGTTCAGCAAAATCAACGCCTATTAACTAAGCCGATAATATCGACCCTTTCATCTGATTTTCTAAATTATTCGTTATTTTGCTGGAAATATTTTTTAATCTCTTATTTTCGCGTGAGTACAGTTGTATCTTCCGTTATCAATGTAAAAGTTGTCTTAGCCAGAATTAATATCCCGAAGCTTGCAAATAGTTGTACACTACATGCAATGATTTTCTTCCTTCAAGAAACCTTTTGAAGAAGTAAAATGTATGTGACAGTTCGGAGCAGTTCGGAGGGAGTGCGGAAGCGGTATCGTCTCGCTGGGAATCTACGCTTTATAAAGTGATTTCCGTGATTTTCGAATGTCGCCGCTTCCTGTATCTCATCAGACATTGAAAACATTGAAACATTTTTGTTTTCAAATACTGAACAACGACCTTATCATTTGTTCAAATATTGAACAAACGACCATATAATTTGTTAAAAATCAGTTTACCAAAAGATTAAAGTATTTTCTTCTCGTAATTATTTTAAAATAGACATTGCTTAATTTCATGTTTATGCAGACGCCTTAAGAAAAGCTCAAAGTTCGCTGGAAACTTGAAAAATACAAGTAAAATAGGTTCTGTTTGTATGTTCGTTTGTTCTTTAATTGATTGACTTCAGTTTTTATGAAAGGAAGCGCTGGCGGTACACTCCTTTGCGAGTCCGAAGAGGTCCTTTGCAAACCCGGAAAAGCGGGCTCCAGTTTCTGAACGTCGGTCGTAGGAGACTGAAGTCCTAGTCGCGATCCGATTCGATTGAGAACTGTCGTCATCGTCACCCTAATTTCATAATTTCACACATTTGTATGTTCCGTCGCTTGCCTCCGAAGAAATTTTCTCTCCGACAAATGTTAAGAGTTTTGACAGATCGGACTAAAAGTACACGCTTTTGGATGTTATGGAATAGGAGAATTCGTTGAGACACTGCTGCGCTGTAGCTAAGCGTTTCTGAGCAAAATAATGAGAAACATTCGTCCACCTCAGTCTGAAAGGTACGCTGTTGTGGTTTTTCTACGTCGTAAGGAATTGACGCATGTGTATATCGACAAGAAATAAATACTTGAAGAATACTAAGACATACTTCTAGTATTTTACTTCTAGAAATACTTCTAGAAGATTACAATGTTGACGGGCCTTCCCGGGGGGCTGTGGCCCCCTCCCCCCGAAAATGTTGACAGGGGTCCCGTAGTCCTACGTAATAAAACGTTTATATTTTCGGAAAACGATCAATTCTTGATTTCACCCTTTTTTAGGCTGACATTTTGGGAGAATTGATACAAGGCATTTGGGAAAGAGGCTCTGTAAAATATTTAAAAAAAAAACTATTTAAAAATAAACAATTTATTTTTACCATTTTTTTTGCCATTGAAGTTATTCCATTCATCTTGTATTATGTTTTATGTATTTACTACTGAAATACGTCATTTACAAATAATAAGTTTAGTGTAAAATGGGCTCAGTGGGAGACAGAGAGGCCCAGCAAATGTAGTTGGTCGATCTCTTTGTACTCGTAAACTACTCACATCTTTATGCATCACTGTTTGTATTTTTCTTAGGTTGCTGACCTCTTACAAATGCTTAAAAGGCATTAAACTTCACAGTGGCCTAGGTTCTTTACAGACATGAGATCTATATATGTATATGTATATATCTATATCTATATCTATACATATATATATATATATATATATATATATATATATATATATATATATATATATATATATAAATGATATTTTCCTATATAGGAAAATAATGAAATCAACTCATGTCTTGCATTTTTATACTGCTCGTGGCACATGAAATTAAACACAGATTTGATCTGCACGGACGTTGCTGGTGTTGGAGGGGGTGAAGCCCTCCAATATTTTAAGTAAATCGCTAGTTTTGTAGCATTTCCACATTTACTTTTAATGTATTAACTAGATTAAAACTACATACAGTGTACTTCAGAGGAGACGAATGGTGGCTCTGCCGGTATGAACAAAGCTTCAGCTCCTTTCGGAATCTGAGTAGTTCTCAAGGAACACAGAAACGATTAAATTTCACTTACCACGCACATCAGTATTTGCTGCTTATTTTTATTCTAGATAAGTGAGCGACCAGATTTATTATGTGGAAGTGACCTAGGTAGGACATCTTTTGTCAATTTGGCATTACATAATTGGTAGAATGTGGTACTGGTTAAATAATTCAGTATTGCATATCATCGTCACGGTTTAGGCCATTAATCCCGTACGTATAGTGCAACCCGTACGCATAGTGGCGGTGGCGGTGATTGTCTTCTGATGGAGGCGAGATCCGGCGCCGACCAACGTCAGCTTGGGGATTTTCCCCAAACTGGTATCTCCCACAGGCAGGACACTGCGCCAGCCGGGACAATCCCTAGGCTCCCGAAGGGTCTCCCGGCATGTGTGGTAGTGTAGTGCATGTTAGTGTCAGTGTGTTTAAGTAAAGGATGAGGTTAGAACAAGGAAGAGAAAAGAAAGATCGTGCGCGTTCGTTTGTTAGGGTATTGTTCCGGCATTCGCCTGGTGTTGATGGATAAACCGCGGAAAACTACGGACCAGAGCAGTCCGGCCGCTAGAATTCTCCTCCAGACAGCGATTGAATTTGACCTAGCTGACCTAGCTGACTAGCTAACTAGACGAAAATCCTGTCATGTGAGGACTCGAACCGGAAGACTTCCCGGTCAGAGGCACTGAAGTGACATCAATTGATGCCATGAGCCACCTAAGTCCGTTAAACAATTTCTTTCCATGTTCCTCAATTTTTCGTGTCAGAAACGACATGACTGTAGAATCACGAACAAAGTAGAGCTTCTTTAATTTTAATGAAGACTTGTACGAATACACATTTTTTTTTCTAAGTTTTGCACCAATGAAGACACTATTGTCGTCGTCGTCTTTGTTGTTAATGTTTAAAGCAGTCGATCTTGTAAAATTCTCCATCGGTCCATATCTGTCATTAACAGCGTTGTTGGAAATTTTGATCCTGGCATCACGTGACGAACGCTAGAAACAAATTTTATTCATTACAATATTCGCCGCCAGGGACTGTAGTCTGGTGGCTACATCTCCACACTGCACTTTATCTACCTGGAAAAGTACCCAGGTGGGGTCTTGGACATATCATCTCTAATCCGCACCCCGGCCGCGCACAAGGATGTCGGCAGGCAGGTAACCGGGTTCGTCGGTACTCAGTTAGCCGTCACGGCAACCTTCCGTACAATTCCTGGGTGATGGGCCGCCCTGCCAGCTCAGAGCTACTAGAATTTCCGGGCTAGTACCGGGAGTCATATTGGCGTATGACACGCTCCACTCACATGCGCCGGGACACCAAGTCCCTACTCTTTTCCCAGAGTATTGGGCCACTGCCACGACGAATCCGAAAGCCCGTCAAAGGACCGCTCGGACTAGGTCCGAGGGGCTCCCGGCTATCTTCTCGTCTCCCCCTCTACCCACACTTTTAGGCTAACGACTTGGGTCGGACCGTACCAAGGCAACCTGACGTAGGTAGTGTCCCGCCGGTCTTCTAAATGTGGATTCCAGAGCACCCCGAGGGGTCTCTTTCACCCCATCCTGTCTAAGGTCGACGTGCCAGGAGCCCGACTGCCAGGCCGGGTTGAACCGACAACGAGAAGCTTAGCATCGCGTACTCACTGCCTCCACCTTGAAGCTAACGGCGTGAGTGCCACCGTCAAAACTCACGGTCCGGGTGATCGCCTACAACCAACTACGTGCCGCGATGGGGGCTGGGGGGGGGCGCCGCCAGTGACTGACACAAGAAAGTTTATTGTAGAGTCCCTATAAACACAGAGTAGCGCAACCGCTGCCTTTTAATATCGTCCTCATCGATAGCCCCGACAGGCAGCATTCAGAAGCTGAAGGAAAAGTATAACAATGGTGACGTTGTGGATACTTTCAAGAGTATTAATTTTTGTTGGGGGCAGATTCATGTTTCTCAACACACAGAATACCACACATTTCCGATTCTCCTGACAACTGGATATACAATGGCGGGATCGGTGAAACAATGGAATGCGCTACTCTCTGTACTAGTGGTAGTAACTAGTTCATCATATTTTCTATCCGTTACTTAAGTTGTTCTCCAAGTTCAACAAAATGGGACCCACTTCGGACGGGAATAATCCGATGATTTAATTGTGTCGAGCATTTATCCATCGTTCTTTTATCGTCATGCGATAACTGTGATATGAAACACTGCGAATGTTTCAGACATTGTACATAGATTGCACGCAGATGGTTTTGAAGTTACACCAATTTACCATTCGAGAGTTCACAACCATTACGCCAATCCCTGTACCACTTGGGTCGGTCTAGTTTCCATATCGAGTGCGTTCTCTCCATTCTACCTTGAGGGACATGAAGTTGTGTGCAGAAAGGAGTAAAATGATAGCATGCTGCTCTCTGGGAAGGATAAAAAGACTCAGTTAATGGGATTAGAAACGTGAAAGTTTAGAGCAAGTGAGATGATATTTGTTTATCAAATACAAACATAACTACACACACACATATATATATATTATATTGCAACTACCCTCACGTCTTCGGTTGGGCGCCTCAGACGGGTAGCCGGCCCGCTCAGTCGACAGATTACCTGAAACGGCGGAGATGGAGGAAGCCGGTGGCCTAGGTTGAATGAGAAGTCAAACATGTGAATTTAGAACAAGTTGAATTTATTCATTAACAAAAGAAAACGCTAATGGTCTGGTGATGATAACTCTGCGAGCATGCCCCCAAATCGAAATAAACAAAAAAATGAAATGTCATGCACATAAGAGAACAAAAAATTACAAAGTGTTACAATCAGATGAAACTCTTCTTCGCGCGCGAATTCCCGCTTGACGGCCATGCGCGCCGGGAACTCCTCTTCGTCGCCCGGTCGAGAGGAAGTCAACACTGATTGTCTGATGTACTGTTCACACCTCTCGATCGCGTGTACGACATAAGACACTCAAACAGAAAATACCTCTGTTAGGCGGCCTGTGCCACCCACTGAAGTTGAACGACCTCAGGTCAGCTGGCAGTTCGGCTGGCGAGTTCGTGGCGGGCGAGGGGCGCCGCTCGGAAAATGTAGGTCAGATCAGGTACTTGCGAGGGTAGCGGCCAAGGCGCCGGAACACAAAAGCGCCGTCTGGCTCGCTGCGGTGAATGGGTCAGCACAGTTTCATTCACTGACACGGTCGGTTCATTCCCGGTCGATCTCACAATACTTTGATACTAATGAGCCCCACCCGTGAATTATCGCACAAATTCACAAAGGAAAAGAGAGTCTCGAGTTCGCACGTAAATCGGACGTATATAATACGAATTGCTGTCAAATGTTCATAATACTGTTCTGCGGCCTGCGTTCGTCACAGAAGTCTTGTACCCAAACTCTACAAAAAAACGTATAATTTTTTTTTAAGTCCATCGAACCGAACGCCACAACAGAATATAACAGGTTCCCCCCTGCGGCCGCCACTTGCGTCCGATTTCTGAACACGGCTCCCCAAGCTTTCCTCTTTGTGCCTCGTCGCTCCAAGTTTTAGGAAACCTCGTTGTCCCCCCACCAAAATTATCCCTTGACTCTGGAATATTCTAGAACAAACCCGAATTCTGGCTGCTATTGGCGAAAGGGTACTGCGCATTAGATATTTTCTGCCCAATCAGAGGATGTTTTCGAGGCCGAGAAAAGAGTGAGAGAGGGGCTGGTTATCGCTCCCTCTCGCTTTAATTTTGCGTCGAAAAGGGGCAGTTATTAACGACCGGGGGGTGTGAGGGGCTAGGAATCTCTAGGGAGGTTGACGGAAGAGTTCCAGGCGTCGTGGAAAAATACTGAAGGGCGTGTGCGGAGCGGCCACCCAGAGTTGGGGCACACGTGTCCTTGACGAATTAGGGAGCGAAGGGTGCCGACACCGTGGCGCCTCGCCTGGCCCTCGGGTCGCCTCCGTGGCGCCTCGCATCTCTCGCGTCGCCGCCTGCGTGGAGTTATTTTGCGGCAGAATAAACTTGAATTTATTCGGTATCACTACATTGGCCTCCCTTCCCGCAGTAGAGATATGCATCGTGTTTTAAAATTCGTAAGGCGTGGTGAGAAGTTTTGAAACCTGAGATGCTTATCTCGTCAAAAAAATTTAAAAAAGTGGTACCGAATTCTAACGACTAATTTCTGTGATAACAATTACATAAAAGGTCTTATTCAAATAGTTACCCTTAAATTAAACTCACTAACCCTAATAATGTGGAGTAATAAATAAACTAATAAACTACAAGAAAATCTGAATTCCCTAATCTACGGTTACAAATATTATTTCTTAAACAGTGAAGGCACGGCTATCACGAACTACTCGGTAAGCTGTACAGTTCTGGCGAGTTTATTTTAGAGATTAATAAAGTTTGAATTAAGTTTTCATTCTCTTCATTTGATTGGTAGAAAGGCATTCTAATAGTCGCCTTAAATGACAAAGATGTTCCTGAAAATTTCGAGATGAAATCACAAGGTCGTCAATATAAGGCGTAACGAAGCGTTTGAGTTCGTCACCTAATTTTTCATCTAAGCATCGAATGAAGGCTGCGCCACTGTTCTTTAGGCCGAAAGGCATCCGCTTCCAGACATAAGTGAGGCCGTTGTAAAGGAATCCTGTAAATTTTCTGTCGTCTGGGTGAATAGCAATTTGCCAGTACGAACTAGAAAATCCAAAGCTGAGAGATTTTTGTTTTGTTTAAACTTCCAAAGAATATCATCAATATTCTGCGGCGCTTCATTTTCTGGAACGGTCACTTCATTAATTCTGCGAGCGTCTAACACAAATTCTGACCCCTCCGTCTTTCTTTTTTACAACGACAATCGGATTTAGATAGGCGGTCACTGATCTCTCGATGATGCCCTCGTCAATCATTTTTCTGACGGTCTCATCAACTTCCCCCCCTTAAAGCTTGTGGAATAGATAGTTTTTCATCTTAAACGGCGAGTCATCGGTAACCCTAATTCGAAAACAAAAGTCTTTAATGGGATGAACGGGGCGACCGAAGACATGTAAATAATCAAGTAGCACTGTCTGCAACTGGGAGCGTTCATCATAGTTCAAAAAATCACATTTTTTGCACATTTTGGCAAATAATCCCCTTCGTCGTTTCCCCCCCTTCCCAAGTTGCACTAGAAATGCTAAGATCAATCCTATCTTCCCCCGTCATCTTGAATAATAATTTCTTTACCGGCACCGAAACTCATAACATTTCTGGAAAAATCTATTATTCCACCCGTTTTCTCTTAAAAAATCAACCCCCAAAATAACATCATGATTAAGATCTTCAATTACTAGACAGGGCACATCAAACAACATATCTCCTATATTAATTGAAATCAGGACCTGCATTGAAATTGGCTTGCTTCGTTTTTCTCCCAACCCCTATGACATAGCATCTGACGGTAGGTAATGTCGGTACTGGAATCCGCTCGCTATAGTCGCGCATAAAATTTCTTTGACACAGCACTAATTTCACTACCAGTATCAATAAGAGCTTGGACACATAAATTTCCCATAAAGGATTCAATAATAGGGCATTTTCTGGCACGTTCTTTGATAGTCACATCCTCGTCTTCGTTAAAATCGAAAAAGGCATAATTCACTGATATGATCGCATGAAATGGTATCTCTAAAGAAACTCGTTCCGTCACCCAGATACCGAGACAGCTGGGACGTTTCTAATTTGTTGAAGCCGGCCGGGATGAATTTTGCCGTCCATCTCTCTCATCGCGATGTCCACGGTTCTCACGGGATTCGGCGGGGCGCTCGCCGATCATCTGCCTCGTTCCCTCCGGCCCTATTATCTCTATGCCACTGCGGCCTGCCTTGGTAGTTTCCGTCGGGCCTGCGATTTCTGTCGCGGTTCTCATTGTGATAGTTGTCCCGCGTTCTATCAAATTGTGCCAACAGTTCTTGGAAACGTTCTAAATCTCTACACTCCACGCTGTTGACAATATTCTGTACATACGTTGGGAAATGAGCTGTCAGTAACCAGATGATTTTTCGGTCGTTTGCCTGCGGGTCACACAGCTTGATGGCGGAGATTTTCTCCATGGCGTAGTCTAAATAGGACTGCCCGTGGCGGTTTTCCCCATCGCGATTCTAAAATCTTCCGCTCGAACTCATATCTCTCCGTTGTTCGCCCCAGTATCGATTCAGAAACTTCTCCCGAAACTCTTCATAATTTTGAGGGAAAGGGTTTAAAGCGGAAATCCAATAAGATGCATTGCCTTTCAACAATTCTTGCTTGCATAAATTTAGCCTTCAAGTGTGAAGGTACCGCCTTCGTGAGATTCATGTAATTTTTCCGCCCGGTCAAGGAAAACTTTGGGATTTTCATCGGGTTTTCCGGAAAAATACAGGTTTTGCGGTGGAGCCCACGAGAAGCGAAGGCCTGAGCCACCAGAATTCGGATTTGGGTAATTCTCGCGTTCCTTTTCAATTTCCTCCTTTACCAATTCTAGGACAGTACGATCAATTTCCCTTTTTAATTTGGCTTCTCTCTCCCTGATGTTTTCCTCACTAATATTGCCTACTTGCGCGAACTTTTCGTGGATATGCGACACTTCTGAATGGAGTTTCTGTCCGATTTTATTAAATTTTTCGCCCATTTCCTGCTTAACTTCAATGATCTTTTCAGTAACCGACTCACAGCACGCTTCTACTTTGTCGTCGCATGCCTGTAATTTGGTCTGAATTTCGATTTTAAAAATTTTGAAATTTTCGGTAGTTTCCGCTTGTGCCCTTCCCAACTCCTGACTGAGTTTTTCTACGTTCCCCTCTATTTCCCCGCATCTGCCTTCGACCTGATTCTTTAAAATCCCTATTTCATGGTTAAGTTTTTGCTCGAGACTTTCTAATTTATTTGCTTGGGCTTCCAAATGACTTTCGATTCGGTTAAATCTGTCCTCACACTTGCTCTCATGTGCTGTGAACCGTTCATCTAACATTTCCTGTAATTTGGCAGCGTTATTTGAGATTTTCTCCTCTAATTTCGCGGCATTATTTGAGATTTTCTCCTCTAATTTCGCGGCATTATTTGAGATTTTCTCCTCTAATTTCGCGGCGTTATTTGAAATTTTCTCCTCAAATTTGGCAACAGTGTTATCTGAAATTTCTCTCATAACGCGCAAGATCTCACTTAAGGTGGGACCTTGCGTCGACGGCTCCTCAAAACTGTCTTCACCCGTCACGTCAATACCTGATTCGTCCTGCATTTTTACAATGTTACGCGGTTTCACTTGTTTTAGTACGCGCACACGGTATTCACACAACACAACACAACACAAGACAATGACACTTACAAGGAAAACACAGTACAAAATGACATCCTCAACAGACCATAAGTTATTAACTTCTCTACACCGTGCTTCCATCCATCATCTTAATAATTTAAACAATTTAATAATTTAGGCAGAGAAATCTCAGGGCGCTTATCTGGGATATTAAAAAATGAAAATTACGATTATTTCGCGTTAATCGAGCCCCACGGTGGGAAAGCCAATTGCAACTACCCTCGCGTCTTCGGTTGGGCGCCTCAGACGGGTAGCCGGCCCGCTCAGTCGACAGATTACCTGAAACGGCGGAGATGGAGGAAGCCGGTGGCCTAGGTTGAATGAGAAGTCAAACATGTGAATTTAGAACAAGTTGAATTTATTCATTAACAAAAGAAAACGCTAATGGTCTGGTGATGATAACTCTGGCGAGCATGCCCCCAAAATCGAAATAAAACAAAAAAATGAAATGTCATGCACATAAGAGAACAAAAAATTACAAAGTGATTACAATCAGATGAAACTCTTCTTCGCGCGCGAATTCCCGCTTGACGGCCATGCGCGGCCGGGAACTCCTCTTCGTCGCCCGGTCGAGAGGAAGTCAACACTGATTGTCTGATGTACTGTTCACACCTCTCGATCGCGTGTACGACATAAGACACTCAAACAGAAAATACCTCTGTTAGGCGGCCTGTGCCACCCACTGAAGTTGAACGACCTCAGGTCAGCTGGCAGTTCGGCTGGCGAGGTTCGTGGCGGGCGAGGGGCGCCGCTCGGAAAATGTAGGTCAGATCAGGTACTTGCGAGGGTAGCGGCCAAGGCGGCCGGAACACAAAAGCGCCGTCTGCTCGCTGCGGTGAATGGGTCAGCACAGTTCATTCACTGACACGGTCGGTTCATTCCCGGTCGATCTCACAATACTTTGATACTAATGAGCCCGTGAATTATCGCACAAATTCACAAAGGAAAAGAGAGTCTCGAGTTCGCACGTAAATCGGACGTAATATAATACGAATTGCTGTCAAATGTTCATAATACTGTTCTGCGGCCTGCGTTCGTCACAGAAGTCTTGTACCCAAACTCTACAAGAAACTTAATAATTTTTTTAAAGTCCATCGAACCGAACGCCACAACAGAATATAACAGGTTCCCCCCTGCGGCCGCCACTTGCGTCCGATTCTGAACACGGCTCCCAAGCTTCTCTTTTGTGCCTCGTCGCTCCAAGTTTTAGGAAACCTCGTTCCCCCCACCAAAATTATCCCTGTGACTCTGGAATATTCTAGAACAAACCCGAATTCTGGCTGCTATTGGCGAAAGGGTACTGCGCATTAGATATTTTCTGCCCAATCAGAGGATGTTTTCGAGGCCGAGAAAAGAGTGAGAGAGGGGCTGGTTATCGCTCCCTCTCGCTTTAATTTTGCGTCGAAAAGGGGCAGTTATTAACGACCGGGGGGTGTGAGGGGCTAGGAATCTCTAGGGAGGTTGACGGAAGAGTTCCAGGCGTCGTGGAAAAATACTGAAGGGGTCGTGTGCGGAGCGGCCACCCAGAGTTGGGGCACACGTGTCCTTGACGAATTAGGGAGCGAAGGGTGCCGACACCGTGGCGCCTCGCCTGGCCCTCGGGTCGCCTCCGTGGCGCCTCGCATCTCTCGCGTCGCCGCCTGCGTGGAGTTTATTTTGCGGCAGAATAAACTTGAATTTATTCGGTATCACTACAATATATATATATATATATATATATATTATATATATATATGGGATACATAGGAGGGAATGGCGGAACATGAGGCGCGGGAGAAAATTGGAGAAAATTTAATTATGTAAAACCTTGCTCAATAGGAACGGATTAAATAAGGCGGAAATATGTCCAACAGCGCACATAAAAAAAGCGATTCTCGAAATGTCAAATTTATAGTATTACATTGAAAATGCGGAATCTTGACTAATGCTGAAAACTATAATTGATCCCCTTGAGATCCCGGTTGAACATGTTTTCTGTAGCCTTTTTTATTAGATCAATCGACGATTCAACTCATTTTTCCCCTGAAAAATTGTAGTTATGGTTAACACTACGTAGTGACATTTAGCAAGCGGCAAATTGAACAATCAAGAGTGGAATGACTAACATAGTCGACGACGATATCACAATAGGCAAGTACCAGCCTAGAAGAAAGGAGAATTGCACGCCGGCCAGTCTGTATCGAATTAATTGATTTTAAGGCAGTTCTGTTCTGGAGCACTCGTTTAATAATGGAAGTGCCAACTATGATAGTCAACGCTGGCGCAATTTCGATTCAAAATGTCGCGGTTTCTAATCCTACCTCATGCAATGGATTTTCGTGTGTAATTGGGGAATAGTGGGTATTCCTCCCAATTATCATGTATTATCTTCTAACCCTCTTCATACAATTCTTACTCATTGCTTTCTTTGTAACCCGGGCCGACAAAGATGGATCAGAAAGCTTGCGCCTCAAGTATGTAATGTGTTATATCCGGGATGTCGGTTTAAAAAACCGCTTGAGGCATGGATATTGTGGCTTTGTGAAATGGTGTGCAACACTAGCTTATATCACCATTGAACCCCAACCGTATCCCTTGTTGCCTTCCACTGCTCTGGTCAGCAGTGAAAATGGAGGTAAGAATCATATGATACGTACCGGACGTACGGGCCATAAGCGTCAGCGTCCCCTAGAAAAGAGTGCGGCTCTCTTTCCTAAAATTGGTCTAAGAGCGACGGGCTCGCGAGCTGCGCTTGGCGACCGAACG